>BQNB010006324.1:0-88257 GCA_026074375.1 Tanacetum coccineum
ACGCGTAAAACCCTAAAAATAAATTGTGCATTACATAATGTCGTACAATGACCTAAGTTACGAGGTGTTATATTATGAATGTTAGTCCTATTCCCACATCAAGAAATAATCCCTCTCATCCTTCAACCCTAATCCTAGGAGATCCAACATCAGCAGTTCAAACAAGAAGCAAAGTCAATAAAAGTTCTGAAGCTCATGCTTTTGTTAGTTATGTTCAAAGGCAAAGGAGAACCAATCATAAGGACTTTCATCATTGTTTGTTTGCTTGTTTTCTATCTCAACATGAACCCAAGAAGATTTCAGAAGCTCTTGAAGATGAAAGTTGGGTTGATGCTATGCAAGAAGAATTGTTGCAGTTTGAGATTCAAAAGGTTTGGATTCTAGTAGATTTGCCTTATGGAAAGAAGGCTATTGGTACAAAGTGGGTGTATAGGAATAAGAAAGATGAAAGAGGAGTGGTTGTCAGGAACAAAGCTAGATTAGTTGCTCAGGGACACAGACAAGAGGAAGGAATAGACTATGATGAAGTTTTTGCTCCTGTGGCTAGACTTGAAGCCATAAGGATCTTTTTAGCATATGCCTCCTATATGGGGTTTATAGTCTATCAAATGGATGTGAAGAGTGCCTTTCTCTATGGCAAGATTGATGAAGAAGTATATGTGTCTCAACCACCAGGTTTCCAAGATCCTAAGTCTCCTCAGAAAGTATACAAAGTGGTTAAAGCTCTGTATGGGCTACATCAAGCTCCAAGAGCTTGGTATGCTACTTTATCCACTTTCTTGTTGAAGAATGGATATAGAAGAGGGACAATAGACAAAACTCTCTTCCTGAAGAAAGACAAACATGATATCATTTTAGTTCAAGTCTATGTGGATGACATCATCTTTGGATCTACAAAGAAGTCTTGGTGTAATGAGTTTGAGGCTTTGATGAAAAGTAGATTTCAGATGAGTTCAATGGGAGAGCTTACTTTCTTTCTTGGCTTACAAGTCAAACAGAAACCAAATGGTATTTTCATAAGCCAGGATAAGTATGTTGATGAAATCCTGAAGAAGTTTGACTTTGCAAATGTTAAGTCTGCCAGTACACCAATCGAAACTCAGAAGCCTTTAGTCAAAGATGAAGAAGCTAGTGATGTTGATGTGCATCTCTATAGATCAATGATTGGCTCCTTGATGTATGTGACTGCTTCTAGGCCTGACATTATGTTTGTTGTCTGTGCTTGTTCTAGGTTTCAAGTCACTCCAAAGACCTCTCATTTGACAGCAGTCAAAAGAATCTTTAGGTACCTAAAGGGCAAACCTAAATTAGGCCTTTGGTATCCTAGAGAATCTACATTCGACTTGGAATCTTACTCAGATAGTGATTATGCTGGAGCAAATCTTGACAGGAAATCCACAACAGGAGGTTGTCAATTTCTTGGCAGAAGACTCATTACATGGCAATGCAAAAAGCAAACCATTGTAGCTACTTTACAACTAGAAGCAGAATCTTTGTTGTGTGCAAGTTGCTTAAGTGGGCTAGATCTTAGGATTCAAATCAAATGTTAGATCATGGGTTCAATTTCAATGAACACAAAAATCTACATTGTATAATTGTAAGCCACAATTTGCATTGTAAAGAATCCAGTATATCACTCAAAGACAAATCATATTGCTATTAGGCACCACTTCATAAGAGATGCCTATGAGAAGAAACTCATACAAGTGCTTAAGATCCACACCAATGACAATGTAGCTGATCTACTAACCAAGGCATTTATGAAGCCGAGTTCATGTCTTGGGTGTTTCAATTGGGCATGGTAAATCCATAAGCTGCATTGTTTAAGGACTGCAACATGAATGGAGTCATCAAACACATAGCTATGACTTCATCATGGAATAACCCAAAGGCTCCACCTTTAATCTACATCACAATAGCATACTCTTCCACAAGATATCTTACACCATGGCAAAAATCCAACTTGTTCCAAGAAACCCCTAAAAACCTTACACCACCTTTCTACCCATTCAAGATTCACATCATCATCAAGCATACAAATACTAACCGTTTACCAACAATGTGGTCAGTACATGGATCAAGAATAAGATGATTACTCAAGAATAACTTTGGAAGCTATTTTGAAGACATGAGATTATTGTAGACCATCTAAAAGGTACTTTTCAGGTAAAATGGTTAGTATGTGTTGATGGTGAAGGGGAAAACTTTGAAAAGAGTCCATAAATAGTGAGTTCATGGTTAGATGGCTCAGCGTGAGGGAGTCTACCTTGTTTAATGTTTTTATATAAATCATTTCTTCCCAATTTAAGAAAGGATATGAGAGTCCTGATAAGAGTTCTAATGGTACTGAAGCAACTCCTCATATTACTTGTTCATCTTGTTTGGACATAGTTATTACGACATGGTAAGTTAGTACCGCCTAGGCAAAGTTTTGTACCTGCTTAAGAGTCGACTTGAAGAATAATACGCCAAGGGTCAAAGTGCAAATTGGAAACGTTTTCTTTGAAATTAGGTCACCAATACCTATTAAGAATCCATTTCAAACGCACCAAATTACTCACGCAATCTCTTCAACTGATATTCTTAATTTACAAGCCCTAATTTCTCTTACCGACGATCTCTCTCTTCGAAGCAATATGGCTGCTCTTGAGTCCTGTCCTAAGCACAACATGATCGGCTATTTGGAAAAGACTGAAGGGAATGTTGAGTTTCATGAAGTGATTGATTTTCTTCAAAGAAGTTATATTTCTCATGCGCTCACTGTAAGTCCTGTTGTTTCCACCACATTCGTTTTGAAACAGTTGGACGTTGCTAGTCCAAAACAATCAACAATGCAAGGCACATAACTGCCAAAGTAGCTGGCAAGTTAGTGTCTATCTCTGAAGCATCTATTCGTACTGATCTTCTTTTTGATGATGCTGATGGGATAGACACACTTCCAAATCAAGCTATCTTTGATGCTATTCAGCTTATGGGATATGAAGGGGATTTAACTGTGTTAACATTTAATAAAGCTTTGTTTTCACCCCAATGGAGGTTTTTATTTCACACAATTAATCATTGTATAAGCTCCAAAAGTACCTCTTGAGGGATCAATATTCCACCAATATGCCACTGCTGTAATTTGTTTAACAACTAATCAAAAGATTATAATTTTCTAAATTTGATTTGTGACGGTATGTTTTGACATCTAGAGGGCTAAGAAAGAGTTTGTTATGTATCCTCGGTTTATTTCTTATTTTCTAGCTAGACAATTAGTTAATGTAAAACTGTTCCATTTTTTCACTTTTCTGTAAATAGTTTAACTAGTAAAGTTTTTTCTTTTATGTTTTAAAAAGGGCAACATTTTTCAGGCAAAATTACACCCTTTGTTTGATAATATGTGGTCCAAACAACTCAGAAAGAGGGTACTTTTTCAGAAAGGACTATCGAAGCCACACCACACCCCTCTCCTGAAGCAATAGTGAAGCTCCCAAAAGAGGTCAAATTCATGACTCATCTTTGGCTCAATCTTAGTGAATGTACCATTTGTCAACAACCTGTCCAAGTTCACCATGTCCTTCACCCAGACCTTCACCAAACCCTTCCCCCACTCCTAATATTCCTGATTCAATTCCAGAATCATACTGGTGAGAATCTTGGAGATATCATTCTAATGATACATCCCTTAGGGAATGTGCGATGCAATGACTCTCCAAAATGTCTATGATCTTTGTATCTCTTTGTGTAAACAGGTTTCAGATCAAGCCAAGGAAATTAAACTCTTGAAGGCTAAGATCACAAAGCTCAAAAAGAAAGCTAATCCTGTCATCAAACACTTCAAAGCATATCAGAAGAGAATCTCAAAGGAACAAAGACAACAAAGGAAAAGTCTCTCAAAGAAAAAGAGGATTGCAGATAGTAGTCTGTATCTAAACACAGGGAGGAAGAATGCAAAAGGAGATGGGTAAGCAAAAGAAACAATGCTTCAAAGTGAAGGGAGGACAAAAGAAATGATGGATGAAGACAAAGAAACTGATGAAGTTGGACTTAGTACTGAAGATGAAGTTAGTACTGCTAAGGAAAGAGTTAATACCGACTTTGAAAAAGTTAGTACCGACAGACCAAAACTTAGTACTGACGATTTCAAAGTTAGTACTGATGATCAAGTTGATGCTTCTGAAGACATCTTTAAAGGTACTGAAGAGCAATCTAAGGAAGAAATTGCTTCTCAAGCTTCTCAAACATCCTCTTTGACACCCACATCTGTGATATTTGGTGATGATGAAACAATTGCTACACTTCTCATCAACATGAGTAAGCAAAGCTATTTCCAAAGGAAAAGGTGTAGAACTGAAGGATGTTTGAAGATACTGATAGAACCTAGAAACTACTTCTACAAGATCAACATCTCCTTAAAGCCTCTTCCAAAATTGATCCTAAAAGACAAAGGAAGAAGAGATTGAAGAGGAGATGAAACTACAAAGTGAAGATGATGATATTCCTCAAAGCTGTGAAAAAAAAGAATTCAAGCAACTTTGAGAGTGATGGAGAGTTGGCTAGAAAGTGCAAGAAGAATGGGAAGTGAGAGGAGAAAAAACAAAAACTTGCTGAGATACAAGCAACAATGAGCTCTCTTTTAACATTGATGATGTTAAGGCAAGAATAGAAGCCACGACAGAATTCTAGCTTGAGAAGCTTCAAGAGCAAGGAAGAGAGCACGTTTACTATAGAAAAAAGAGCTAAGTTCTTCATGATTCAATTTTGCTGCTCAAAGAAAGTTCCTTGCTAAACAAAGATCACTCAAGCTATAAGGCATAACCTCTATCCAACCAAGAATCACTCAGAAATCCAAATGGTAACCTACATAAAGCATGTGGAACTACAAAACATGTGTTTGAGAGCAGGAAGTTTGAATACATTCAAGCTTTGTATGAAAAAGGATTAGATTTAATGAAGATTTCATCTCTACTAGATCTGCTCAAGATGAAAGGTTTATCAAGAGGATGAATGAAAAAGGAGTTGGTTTATCCAAAAGTGAAGTGATCAAGAAAGAAACCAAAGGAGAAGTCAAGATAGAGGATAAAGAAGAAGAGAGTACTAGGAAAAGAAAACTAGGTACTAGGAAGAAGATGAAGTCAAGAAAAAGAAGATACATTCAACACACTTCTGAAGATGATAGTGACAAAGAAAATGATGATCTGAGGTTATATTTAACTATAGCTCAGGATGAAGAAAAAGAAGTGGACTATGAAGTACTTGACAAGAAATATCCTATCATTGACTGGAAGACAGTATGTCTTGGAACAAAACCACAGTTTGATGAATCCAAAGAAGGAGAGATCAATCTGAATGTGGTAACAAGAAGCAATGGACAGCAAAGATACTTTAGTATTTTAACAACAGTATTGTCCATATTTGATAGAGAAGATCTAAATGCTGTGTTTCAACTGGTAATGGATAAATACCATGATGAGATGCCTGAAGGTTTTGAAAGAGTTCTTTGGGGAGATTTGAAGGTTTTGTTCAAACCAGATGAACAAGATGAGTTTTGGAGCTCACAGCATGAATGGAAGGTAATCAGTTGGAAGTTGCACAGTTCCTCAGGGGTACACACTTTGATGACTAATGAAGGAATAGTCATTCACATGCTAACAGAGAAGAAGTATCCTTTAAAGAAGGAAATAGTGGTGCAAATGCTAAATCTAAGATTAGAGTCTGAAGAAGAAAGTACAATGGCATTGGAATTGATAAGATTTATCAAGAAGGTACTTGCTGACTTAGAATCTAAAGAACAAGACTGATGGAAGTGAGAAGGGATTGAGTGATGGCTAACCACCACACAACAAATGGTTATCAATTCACCATGCTTAACATGCAAAAGAATTGGCTAGTCCACAAGCAAACGGCTTGGGGTAAAGACTTCTCAAATCCGTTGATGGTTTACAATTTACCAAAAATTGTAAGGTAATCAACTCACCTTGCTTCTTGGTAAAGAGTTGGCTAGTCCGAGATCAAACAGTTCTTGGTAAAGACTAATCAAATCTGTTGATAGCTGATAGTTTGCTAAAAACTATATGGTTTATCAATGCACCATGTTATTACAATGAAGCATTGGCTAGTCCAAACTCAAACGGTATTTGGTAAAGACTTCTCAAATCCGTTGATGGTTGACAGTTTACCAAAAACTGTATGGTATTTAACTCACCATATTCTTAGAATAAAGAGTTATCTATCCCAGAGCAAACGGCTACTGGTAAAGGAACATCAAATCCGTTAATGGCTGGTAGTTTGCCAAAAACTATAAAGCCAACTTAGTTGGATTGTAGGTATCAAGATGTTGCTTTGTGGCTGAAAAGATGTTGCTGAATTGCTGAAAAGTCAAGGATGCTGCTATAAAAGGATAGACTGTACAAGTTTAAGAAATCATGAAGAATGTTTGGATACATCCTCTATGCAGTCAAAGAAGCTTAAAGAACAATCAAGCTCTTAAAGGAATGAAGAAACATGAAGTTAAATTAGTTTAACATTCATGTTTAAGGGAGGATTGTTAGGATTAATGTTTTATTAACTTAGTACCGACAGTACAATAGTTAGTACTGACAGTTATACTTAGTACCGACAGTACAAAGTGTTAGTACTGTTAGTTAGTTAGTACCGTTAGTAGTAAAATAGTTAGTACCGATAAGAAGATATTTAAAAGATATTTGTGAGATATTTGTCAGAAAGTCATGTAAGACTTTTAGGGTTATCCTTGATCTATAAAAGGATAACTATTGACATAATTAGACATATATGAAATAGACAATTACAAATCATACAACATATCATAGTTAGCAATCTGTGACTATCAAGAACATTTTCAACAAAGTTGTTATTCTGTTAAATCATTATTCTTCTTAGTACTTGTGTTAAGATTCCGCATTAACATATTGTATTCAAGTCATTGTTTCTATATAGTCTGTTGTATTTATACATCCAGGCTATCATCCTTTATAGGCTGCAAAGATCCATTCACAATAAGGGAACCACATTAATTCTAGGGAAAATTGGTCTCTAAGAACGGATACGGCGTATTAGGTTAAAACCTATACGGCCTATCTACTGTTTTTACTTGTGTTGACTAAGTCAACAAATTCGCTCAATATGACATATTAATAAAACACCAATATGACATATCGAGTCTGGGTATAAAAGCCCAACTAATATGCTAGATTGAGTTACACACACACACTTTTTAACTCTCTTAAAATTTTTTACCACAAAAACAATTCTTGAAGATTCCAACCCTTTCCTCTGTGTTTATATCTATCTCATCACTACAAGGTAAGGAATCCTAATTCGTCCTTATTTCCATTTGATTATCTAAATTTGATTTAGGGTTAGGTTAGGATTTGGTTTTGAGAATTTCATGTTTTTGCCGTAGAATCCTTTTAATAGGCTTTCCCTTGCTCTCTTAGAATTGTAACAAGTACGATTGTTTAATTGTAATGGGTCAAAATGGGTAGAAAGGGAAACCCCTTTTGGTTTTTAAATTGCAGAGCAATACAGAATATCCACGAACTTGGATACGGCGTATTGACTAAATTTCACCCAAACAAATATGGCGTATTGATCTGATAAAGATCATGCGTTTTGATTCCTATACACCGTATTGATTTCTATCTATATGGTATATTGACTAGGACTGGTCTTTATACGGCATATCCATTTATGAATACGCCGTATCCACCCTTAGAAGAGAATGTTTGAAGATTTTAATAATCTTTGTACTGATCTTGTTGATTTTACAGATATGGCACCTCTACCACCTCTTGATCAGAGAAACTTGTGGCTTCGTTATCAGGTAGTGGGATACACTGAGGAGATGGTACACGATTTTAAGCATAGGCTCGAGACGATATTCGGTAGGCAGGTTAACCGAGTACATATACTAGATTTTAAGGGATTAACTCCTGATATGAGACAGGATTTGTCCAAGAGGATGCGGATGATATACACTAGGGATGATGGGCAGGAGGTATTTGTGAGTCACGCTTAGAGGAGATTGTTTTGAATCCGAGCACCTTTAGTTCAAGAGTTTATACTCGAGTTCTTTAGTACTTGTAGGATCAGGGATGAGATAAGGTTAGATGTGGCTCGTACTCTATGTTTTCAGTTGGGATGTACTAGGCGTAGTATGACTTAGAGGTAGTTTATTCTAGCTCTAGGTTTGCATACTGCCGAGGAGATGGCAGAGGACGGATTTGGTGCATACTGGTTAGGATGTGAGAGATTGATCCCCGATAAAGGGGATCTTAGTGATTACTGGGTTGAGATTTCTTCTGGCAAGGACTTTTTGAGAGGCGATCCCTCTTATACTTACATCAGAGCTCCAGTTCGGAGGCTGTACCACAAGTTGATCTCATACAACATTTATGGGAAGGGATAGGCACCTGAAAAGGTAACTGTCACTGACCTATTCTATCTACGTAGCATGGACCGAGGGGTAGCAAATGTCTCATATCTATTAGCACAATACTTGTTCAGGCACGCTGAGAGGAGGAAGAGCGGTGCCAGGTTATCTGGAGGACATTTCGTTAGGCATCTTGCTCATCACTTTGGTCTGGTGAGTGATGATGGGTTGAGAGGATTATCAATTGTAGCCTATGAGTTACTGTTGATTAAATTGGGTGAGCTTTTTAACCTTAACATCTATAGAGAGATAGGAGATGACTGGACTTGGGTAGCCCCAGGACTAGAGAGGCAGTAGGTTGCTAC
Source organism: Tanacetum coccineum (assembly GCA_026074375.1). NCBI lineage: Eukaryota > Viridiplantae > Streptophyta > Magnoliopsida > Asterales > Asteraceae > Tanacetum > Tanacetum coccineum. The sequence goes on from BQNB010006324.1 coordinate 8,740, forward strand.
GGCTAGTGCCCTTGAGGCCACTGAGGATGCCCCTGCAGTCAATGAGGGTGCTCAGGCTGATACAACACCCATTCAGTCACCTTAGCTGCCACCACCACCTCCAGCTGCAGGTAGGACTATGCCATAAAGATTGAGGAGACTTGAGGAGGAGATTCAAGGACTACATAGTGATGTCAGGAGTTTGCATGGACTTGTGGGGAGATTGATGACCGATCAGGGTAGAGTCTCCACATGGATGATTAGCTGTGTAACGCAGCTCATGGAGGCTAGCAGGCAGACTCATTAGGCATTTGATGGGACTTTTTGAGGTATCTCCCTAGCTGTTTTCGAGAGACATACCTAACAGAGGACTGGCAAGGTCAGAACATCCGTAGCTCTACAACAGCCAGACCCATGATCCCTCTATCCCTCATCTTTTGATTTTATCATCTGCACATTATATTATTCGTATCACGATGTACCTAAACTTAGAACTGCTTATCTTTTGACATATATATTATGGTATGATGATTTTGACTTGTTTATGCATGATAGAATCAAGCCTGGCCTTAAGTTCCGCACCATAGTTTGTGAATATGTTATGGAACCAAGCACGTTATCCAAATCAAGAGTAGAATTGAGAAGAGAAAGTGATTTCAAGTGTGCAAAAGCTGAAGAAAAGTATAACTTAAAGACTTCGCTATAAACAAAAGTGCTTCCTGGGAGACAACCTGGGTTGTTATTTATTTTTATCAAGTCTGTCTTCCCAAACATCAATACGGCGTATCTGCTTGATACCATACGGCGTATTGAATGTCTGGACATTATCAGTCCTTTATTTTTATTCACTTTAAACACTATTGTCAGTTCTGTCCATACGACGTATTCATGCACATGATACGGCGTATTTAACAGACTGACCCGTATTTAGATACTTTTTACAGGTTTCTCAATATGGCGTATTCTAGTTTATGGATACAGCGTATCAGTTTCCTGTACAGCTTGTTTAGCTTATTTAAATTAACCATAGATACCCAAGATAGGATTTTACATGTTTTTCCTATACTTTGCACAAGACCACGCTAAAAGAAAAGAAATCGACAATGTTGGTAGAGAATCTACGATCTGGAAATTTTGAAGTGTTAGAGTCTTGAAACTTCAAGACGGCTCTCCAACCTACATCCTTGCTCATAAACTCAACTTGGAGAATCTACCGAACAAAATATCAGGAGAGTTTCTCATTCTAATTCTTTTTAATTTCTGTTTTTAATGTTTTATCTATACAATGAGGATATTTTATAATTCAAATGGGGGATGGGAATTAGAATGATACTTGTCCTATTTTTCACACTAAAATGCTTAAATTATGCTCAAATTTAATTTCTTTTCAAGCATACCTTTGTGAAATTACTTGATACATAACCCGCATACAATAACCCTTGTTAGATATTGTGAGGATTTAACCTTATCTGTTTCTAAATGTTTACCCAAATTCCATAAAAATATGAGTGTGTTGGTGATGTTGTAGACTTTAAAACTTGGCTTGGTATATCTATTCGAGGCTACAATAATGAGTACTATGGATTTAGATGGAGTAACTTGTTTAAATTTGTAAAATTCTAGGATTACACCCAAAAAGCTTATACATGTTGTTTTATTAACTAACTACACTGGTTAGTTAAATCCCTGTATAAACCCTTTGTTTACTCTCAACTTAAGAGTAAGATACCCATAGAAAAACCAATAAAGCCAATCCTTTAGGAATTACACCAACTATCTATTTCGTTACACCTTTACACCTTAGCCTACCCTGTTAGATTATGTCCATTTATCAGTTGTTCATTGCTTAAAGTGTAAAGTATATATTTCCCGAGTCTTGTGTCAATTTTCTATCTTTGGTATGGTTGGGAAGAAACTTGCACATTGCAAATGGGAATGTATAAAGTAGTCAAAACTCATGTATTTTTACTACCAATGAAATTATTGGTACGTCAATGAAGAATCACCGAAGGAATTATCCGAAGTTATTATGATCATGAAGATGGTGAAATTACACTGAGTTTCGTAGTATAGTATAGCAAAAAAAATGAAAAAAATTAGAAAAATCGCAACAAAAAAAAGAGAAGGAAAGATTGAAGATAATCGTTTCGCAAAAGCTTAGACTAAAGGAATTATATGAAGGATCAATTATTCAACGATGTAGAGTATTGTATAAAGTGGTAGATATCGCCACTTGTCTTGTAAAAGTATGTAAAGTATGGGATGATGGGGAAGTTGACCGTTACGGGAATGCCAACTTTGGTTGTTTTTTTATCTATGATCAAGACGTCTGTAAATAGTTGTGTCTTTATCATGGTAAACGATCAGGAAAAAGTGTCTAGTAACTTATATCTTGGACCTAGTATATTTGTTTCATTTTTTTATTTAACAACAATTTATTTCCCTTGCCTAATCATTAGCTATGGGTTTTACACGAATGAGTATGTGTACGAGCATGCATGTCTATTCCATCGTTACGGCCATGTATGCATGTCTCAGCTGCCTTGTTGATTTATTACTATTGGTGAAAGTTAGAATATCCCTACCCTACATCATTTTTCATCCTAACCCTTGGTTAAACTCGAATGAGGATGTGCTCGAACACACATGTCTATTCCGTCGTTAGGGCCATATATGTGTGCTTTAACTGCCTTGTTGGTGTGTTACTTTTGGTGAAATATTCTAGAATGGTCAACCCTAAGCCTTATAATAAAAACCCATTTTACTTTTATAAACTTGTTACTCCTTAGCTCTAGTGGTGGATGTGGAATCATAGAGGGGGGGGGGTGAATACATTTCCTTTATAAACTTAAGACTTTTGTATCAAACTATTAATCAAGTTTATACTACAACAACTATACTAAATAACATCAAACAAATCATATCATCACAACACAATATACAACACAAACATAGATGCGATGCAAACATAAATATAAAGCGATAAAAGCAAATATAAATGTAATGCGATAAGTAAAAGAAAGCGCAAACTGGACACGATAATTTATAGTGGTTCGGCTACGAAGCTCCTCTTCGCCCTACTCCATTCCTTGAGTACCCAACTCGAGTGTTACTTCACTAAATCAACAAGCTCCTTTTAGGCTGAGAAAGCCATACAATGTTGTTTAAACTTTATCCGGTACTAAGCTAAATACCGAGTCCTACTTCGAGGTAGAACCAACCTAACGTCGCTTACAATATTTTCTGACACTAAGCTAAGTGTTGAGTCCTAATCTTAGCTAGAACCAATCTACTACTTCACCAAAGTATTTTGTGGCCTAAAATACTAACCAACATATAAACACCACATCCAGATCTACACAAATACACAAGAATTACAATATGGAAATAAAATCTTTCCTACAACATACAAGTGATCAAATGTAGTCACTTCTATGCAACCCACCCAATCTACTACATGATATACAAGTAATCAAGAATGATCACTTCCATGTAGAGATATCATATACTTCACTACATACCCCTTGGTATTAGTGGAACTAACATAGAGTGTCACCAAGATCCATGCCTTATGCTAGAACCGTGATCAAAGGTGAAGAAAGAAACTCTATGTATATGTATGTATGTTTTCGTTGCATTCATCAAGGAAAGGAGGAAGAAGAAGCCTTGGCCTTTTATAGGAAAGTATTGACTTGGAGAAGTCCTTTTTGTCCAATGCATTAATAGGGTATTTGGATAAAAAGGTGTTTAGATAAAAGGGATGCTTGGATAAAAGCGTGCACCAACTAGTTTCCCTCCATCTTCTAGAAGCTTAATTCAAAATTGAATTAGCTAGTTTCCCTCCATCTTTTAGAAGCTTTGATCCCTCCATCTTTTAGAAGCTTTGATTGGGACTTGATGGGCCTTAATAGGCCAAAATATATTGGTTCTTATTGGGCCAAACTCTATTAGGCCTTATTGGGTTGAACTCTATTTGGCCTTATTGGGCTAGCCCGTTTGCTTGGCCGATCTAACTAGTTAAGCCCATATAAGTAAGAGTCTCAGGATGTCAATGTCAAGAGGTGTTGATGAATATATGCGTTGATGAGTTGTGATCACATGTAACTTGCACATTTTACGTTATGTATTACAAGTTACATGTTTGTCATTATTAAAACCAAAGAACTTGTTTAGTTTAAATATCGTAATATTTGCACTAACAATCTCCCCCTATTTGATGATGACAAATATGTAAACTTGTAACATAGTAAAATTTAAAAGTTACTCGTTTACACTTCCTTTTCCCCCTTTTCGTCAAGAGGTGTTGATGAATGTATGTGTTGATGAGTTGTGGTCAAGCATAACTTGCACAGTTTACATTATCTATTACAAGTTACTTGTTTTTAATTATTAAAACCAAATGACTTGTTTAGATAGAATATCGTAAATATGCACTAACAATCACCCTATTTTTGATGATGACAAAATGTAAACAGTTAATAGTAAAATTTAAAAGTTACTCATTTACACTTCCTTCTCCCCCTTTTGTCGAAACAAAAAGGTGTATGCTCCAATCCATTGATCCTTCTCCGTTAACACTCTTCCATCCCTAAAAGGGTGTGTCCTTGGAGTTAAACTTTGTTTCTCCTCATAAAGGCGAGCTTGTATCATCCCTAGTGAAGTTATAGTTCAATCTTCATCTTCTAAGCAACTTTGAGTTATCTGCATTGATTCCCTCGAGCTCCCCTAGCTCATTGCACTCCTATGATTATTGACCTTGGTACGAAATGAATTCCATAGATCAAATTTCTTCTTACAAAACTTAACACATCAAGGTTTTGTTTTGTGCACATAATTTATATACATATCATAGTAAATAGGAGAAATAATGATAGATGCGTGTGATCAACTTCTTTGACTAATGCTCCCCCTTTATTCGAGGCATCAAAGTATTATCAAGACTACAAAAAATGTTAGTGCAATACTAGATATCTGTTGGAACGAGTATATGTCAGCTAAATGTATGCTAAGATGCACTCTCTAAGTGCTGTCGAAAGCTGCCTCTTGTATGACACCAAGGAATTGAGTTATGGAAGTGTACTACAAAACAAAGTTAGTAGACAAACGCACATATACATAAAATCATGATAGCTTTGTATGTTAGCAAGAAAATAATATGAGAATAAGTGTTTTTAACCTAAGTTTAAAAACCCGTATAGTAATACGCCTAGCTTGATTATAAGATAAAGTAGAAAAAGTTAAAAATCAACAAATTTTGATTTTTGGCGCCTGGTCTAGTGAGCCACGGATCTACCATATGGTAAATCCGTTGGTCGCATGTTCCTACAAAATCAACCAAAACTGCAATTTGCAGCCAAAACCCAAAGCACGTAGCATGTAAACACTTAAATCATGAACAATAGCAAGTAAGGGTCCAAAAAGGATAACATACCAAGTCATAAGGGTGTTAAGCATCATGATAGCAAATGTCAAAAATAATAATCTCACATAGATTATATATCAAAAGTACATATAGTAATATACTATCAGGAAACATGATATGCATGTCTTAGGTATGAGTACTCTAAAGTATGACACTTTCAAAGAAATTTAATATAACACATTCTCGATTACAAAGACTCAATTGACACAAATTTATCTAACCAAACACACACAACTTTAATAAACGTACAAATTTGTTATAGTTTTGACACACCGAGTTAAAGAACGACTTCATCCAAGATGTCATTCGGATAAGGAGTACTATTGTTTTTAGAACAACATGTTCCTTAAGAAATGATTATCTAAAAAGATAATGATTTGACTTCGGATAGACTTTCTCAAAGTTGTCTTGAGAATTTCCCTAAATCCTCAAGTTTTTTTTGTTAAGCACAAGGTGTGGCTTTTCAGTGTGGGTGTTCTTGGAAAAATATTTTTGTAAGACTTTTTGGTCGAACTAAATGTTGACGATAAGGATGATTTGTTAAGAAGACATACTCCAAGTATGTTCTTAGAAGAAAGAAAAATAATTATTATTATAAAATAATTATTCTGACATATAAAAGTAAAATGATGTCAATAATATTTTAACACGTCGTGTCAAAAATATATACTCGAAAGTATTTATATTTTGACAAAATAAATAAGAGAAAAAAATGATATTCACCTAGAAGTAAATAAAAACAATTCCATATAATGGAAAGTGGTGAAGGATGAGCGAGAATGAAGAGGGAATGTGTTGAGATAAGGTTGATAAGGACGGTTTAGAATAATATATCATTTGCACTAACAATGACACGAGTGATTGGGTTGCATGTGTTTGGTTGTCAATGTTAACGAACAAAGGTGGATATGTGAGACGAGCTGGTAGTTCTTTCATAGTGAAAGAAAAATGAAAGACAACAATGTGGTGACTCAATAACACTTGAAGATTGAATATCTTCTTTATGTTCTTCACTCGCTAGTAAGTGGAAACAAACTAAAAGACTTAATTATGGAAAAAAATGAAAGGATCACTTGTAATGGTTGTTGATCAAGTGTGGAGTGTTCTTGAGGAGATAATTTCTTTGGTATGGGAGTTTGAAAGTGAGGAGCAATATTTGGTGGTGAAGGTGATCAAGTTGTTGAAATATTCTTGATGTCAAGATTGTATAGGGATGCATTTTGAGTATGATGTTTATGAGGATTAAAGGTTGTTGAACTAACTATTACTATCAAGAGTAAAGTATAGTTATTAGGTTTGAGTGTATGGTCGAATTTTTCATGTGGTTTGGGTATGTGAAATTATCCTCACAATAAAATTAAGTCTAGTGATACGGTTATGTGTATGTTTGACATACGGGCCAAAGGGTCTTCACAACCAGAGTGATGTTTACTTGCAACTTTTGGTGACTATTGATGGTTCAAACTATCTATACTACCCTCCGTCCCATAATTATAGTCCAACTATTGACTTTTTGAAGTCATTATATTAGAACTTGACCTTAATTATTTATTTTTTGTGTTATATAAAATTTTTGATTCAAGATATATGAAAGAATAGAGTTATTTAATATCATTTTTTATGGTAAGTTTATTCATCAAGTATATATATAACACCAACAAAAAATATTTAAAGTCAAAGTTAAGAAATAAAGACCTCGAAAGTCAATAGTGACTATAATTATAGACGGAGAGAGAACTAAAAGAGTATATTGGAAGTTGTAAGGTTTGAGTGTGTGGTATACGACGTCTTATAAGGTTGACCATAAGGGTTTTAAAGGGTTCTAGAAACGAGCTAATATCAAATATTGTGTGCCTTATCAAGAAGAGGTATTATTGCTAGATAGTTATGTAGGGGAAGGCGACTAGAACCAATTCGGTTTGTGTGATACGGGTGTACTTGTGTTGTTTGAAAAAGAACCAGTCGGTGTTCTGTTTTGAGGAGGTATTAGTCTAATATGAAGTTGGAAAAGAGCAGGTACGATATTGGGTTTACCAATTTTGGTTTGTGTGAACGAGGTGTGCAGTGTGGATTGAAAAATTATGAGTCTGTAGGGTAAAAGATCATTTGAATCGTTTCTAGTAATAAGGATCACAATGTGATTCTAAGAATATTTTGGTGAAAGACTATATGTGAATGAGTGTGGTTTTCCCTTCCACTTAATTCGTGCTCATCTGGACATGACGTGTCATAAAGAAGAAAATAAACGATGACGGAAGCGATGAGCTTGACAATGTCAAGACGAATGACAATTAGCATACGAGGATCTTCAACCGTGAAGTTACGTAGCTCTTCTCAAGCATTTATAATGTTCATAGAACAATCTCATGATGATGTATGAGGTTATTTTAAAGGTGGTAGCGGAAATGATGGAGAGAAGATATTAGCCATCTATATAGTGGTAGAGGTGTGATTTAGGTTTTTTCGTGTAATTAGTTAGGTATGAAAAATGAGTGATATAACCGTTTATTAAGGAGCAATCCCTAAAGATGTGAGACGATTGGATATAGAAAAAACAAGGGAAGTGGAAACGAGTTACTATGAGGAGTTTTGAGTAATTTGACGGTTCTGACGAGGACGAAAAATATTCGTAAAGAAAAGAATCAAGTAAATAATATAATGATCAAAGTGATCAAACTAAATCGCTTAAGGATTAACACGATTAGCATAGTTACACTAAAAAATTTTTAGTGACAACGAACAATACCCAAAACTCAAAGGACAACTAAGTCACTTAAGTGTATTAATCATAATGATCAAATATATTGATGTACAAGACTATGTGACATCTATATGTTCATCTAGATAGACGGACCTAATGATATAGTGTGGTGCAAACAAGAACGATACTAGATCATAATCAAACTCACATAAAACAATGATTAACGTCACATACATATATAACAAACAAAGCATGTACATTTAACAGTTAAAAACAATAACAGAAATAAAACTTAAAGATATAAACCGGGATTGCTAACCAAAAACAAACCGTCTAAATAATTATGCATTCAACAACTAAGCAAGTAATCATTGAGTATCAAAATAGCATGATGATAATATATCAAATTTCAACAAAACATTTAGAGATCACAACAATACATATGCGAGGTGAAAATAGTCTAAATTAACTAAAGAGAATCCTAGTTACTACTTGACTAATAAGCAATCCTAATGAAATACAAAGTTCATTAATGTAAACTAACATTAGGCATATTTAGAAAGAGCCATTTAATCAATTTAGAGAATGAGTATGAGACTATCACTAGTAGTGCTTAATTAAGGCTAAACATGACCATTTTTGTTGGTTATACCACGAACCCAACTTCCTTCCCAAAAGCAATTCAACGTAAGTTAAATTGAATTGCTAGTGCAACATATTCTCCATTAGCCATTCTCATTTTACAATAAAGTAGAATTCCCGCATTTGCCTAATGAAGTGTAGCAAAGATAAAATTTATATTGACCACTAATACTTGGCCTAATATGACTCAACTAATATGTTTCAAATCCGGTTCTCAAAATCCTAACCCAATATTTATAATTCTAGGGTTTAATGAGAAAGCAAGCAAGATTTTGTGAGTTAAAACATGATTGAGTCTTCTAGATCATAGGAGTATACTTAAGTGTGGCAATGTGAAGTATGCTACATTAAAGCGTTCTAAGAATGCACCTTTGCATGTCCTTTTGAAAATAATATAATTAAGGTTATTTACCTCAATAGATAATGTAGAAAATTTCATATAAGAAAATTATGAAGTTCTAAAGGTTAGTTTCCGTGTTTGTTAGACCTAGACAAGTGCAAAATATCAAAAGAAATATATTCAAAATTGATGACCTTAACGGATCTACCTAAATCAAAGACGGATCTCCCTTATGGAGGATTCGTAGGTCGCACTGTTGTCTGAAAACAGACAGAACACGATTTATTGTTATTTGGGCGATGGTGTTAACTTTTTTAGGAATGATAAGCTTTAATATGTTATAAGGGTTCTTGGTTTGAACTTTCGGATTTGACCTCCAAGTTTTGAGCGTAACGTGGAAGTTGTCGTGAATTTCCCGATGGAATTTCAACGATGTCAATCCTACTAGGAGTGTGTTAGCTTTTAGCATATTTTTGACCATTGCTAATAACACAAGCATTATGAATATTTAGACGTAACAAAGCATCATCAATACAAGTGTGAATTGCAATTCGATGATTATTCTTTTTGTCTTATGATCGATTTCGTAATTTCATGTAATAACTAAAAATAGTTGAGCATGTAGACTCGGAAAATATCTATGGTCATTTTATTGATATTTTCGTTATCTAGATAAATTATAATCTCGACTCCATGTTCATATTTTGAACATTTGTAATTGGATTGAATAATGAGATTAATTATCGTTTGAATAATAATCATCTTTATATTCGAAGTCCACTTACGATCACTTATAGAAAGAAAGCAAAATAATGGTTTATAAAATATGGTCCATAATTCCTAATCCTAATCTTAGATAATTGAATTGTTCTCGTTTTAAATACTTAGTTAAAAATAATGTTATGCTTATTTGGTATAGAGAGAAAGGTTATAACAAAAAGTAGATTTGAGTCTTGATTCGTGCTTTTGAATTGTATGAGCAAAGTTACATATATTGTGCATTTGCTCGTGTTTGGTTTTTCGGAAATGACAACTTTACCAAATGCATTGCAAGGTAAATTACTTGAATATCTCAGACGAAACATCCAAGTCATCAATCCTACTTTGACGTGCATTTTAAACATGTTATTATTAATAATAGGAACACACCTATTGGACATGTAGACTTAATATAACATCATTATCACAAGTGTGAGTTATGAACCGATGTATCTTATTTTCATCTTTAAAAGGGATGACATTATTTTCATATCAACCTAGTGTGATTGAGTATGTAGATTCGAGATAATATCTTTTGTTATGGTTTTGATATAATCTTGAAGCTAGACAAATAATGAATCCGATTTCATATCCAAACTCAAAAAAAACTTGGCAATTAGATTCGAAAGATGATATCAATCATAATTTGAATAATGAATCGATATATATCTGAAATCTTTCTTGACCTTCACTAACACTCTTTTAAAAGAAAAGAAATAAATATTAATCGCAAATGTGATTAATTAAGACAAGACTAGACTTGAAGTATGAGATCATTAGAATGATAATTTACTTGTTACTTTTATTGTTATATTTTTATGTGAGAAAAACATATAATATTGTTGCACAATATGCTTAATTTTCGACCTCCAAAGAGTTCACAAAATTAATCTTAGTCATTTTTAAGCAATATGAATCTTTTTTTCGAAACTACTACATGTTTATATAATTTTTCAAGCTTTTTGACTATAGTGAAAATTTTTTATTCAAGTTAATGTTTAAAGTGAACATTTATTCAAAGATAAAACTTCAAAAATGAAAAGTGTTTTCTTAACCAAGGAAAGTAATCTTGTAAATTGTCAATGAAAAGAAATTCTAAGTTCATTTAAATCAATATTTATTAGTGTGATTGTGAATTAGACTACTGAACACAAACTAAGTTTTAAACACTTTTCCTTTTCTTATATACAATGTGTTATTATAACCTTTCTCTTGTTTAGACAACTCTAAATTTAAGCACGATAATAGATGACATATCTATATACTTCTTGAGACTTTCATAAAAATAAAATGTTAATATATTAATGGTGACACATTTTATCACATGAACTAGTAACATGATAATCGTGCAAGACAATATTTTTCAAAAGGTTTGACAAACTTGCTTAGCTCTCCATCCTAAGTGGGTTAAGCCTAATAATATTCTTTACAAAATGTTGATAATAACATTTGTAAACATAGTGATCTATACCTACATCAATAGCAAAATCAATTTCTTAACTAAGTGCCAAAGATCTACCATAAGATCCAATTGATGAATACATGAACACTAATAATAACGCACCATCGAAATTTATGCTAATCAACAAGAAGCTCCACTACAATGAAATATAACATACAGAGGTTAATTAACAAGTATTAAGATACAAGTAAACAAATAATCATTTAGCATAACAATACATAAATATCTACACATCGTTTTTATGTATTTAAATGTTAACAATGTATACATAGACTTGATTTATTTATAAATAAATTAGTTTTCTCCTCATTAGTAATGTTTTGAAAAATACATTTACTTTCCAATGATAAAATACACAAACTTTCAAAAGTAAACCAAATAGAAGTGTCCGACTCGAAAGGAAAGGTTAAAATCAACTTTTTACGCTAAAACAAAATTTTAATTTTGGACACTCTATGGCATTTTGCTTATTTGACAAACTTAAAATTTGAATTAACAATTGAGACCTATTCTATTGGAAAGTACACTCAAAATACTTCAATTTTGGTTTTTGAATCATCGAAATCCGACGCAGTTTTTTTCTAGATTTTTTGAATTTGACAAAAACTGAAACCATATGGACGGATCTACATGGACGGATCCAGGGTTTGGTGGATCCGTAGGTCACAAAAAGGTAAAATTTTGGCAAAAATATTTAGTTTACTTTTAGACACATTATTCACTTTGTTTCGGATTCTTTAAGAGACCTTCAAGCTATTGTAACACATTATATTTCACACCAAAATTTGTAAGTACTAAATAAAGAACTTTCATAGTATTGTCCGCTGATAGGAAATTTGATACATGGACCGTGCTCTATTTTTAAAACCATTTGTTTTGAAAACTAGAGCGACGTGGCTCTGGTACCAATTGTGGAATCGTAGAGGGGGGGGGGGGGTGAATACGTTTCCTTTATAAACTTAAGACTTTTGTATCAAACAACCAATCAAGTTTATACTACAACAACTATACTAAATAACATCAAACAAAGCATATCACCACAACACAAACATAGATGCAATGCAAACATAAATATAAAGCGATAAAGGCAAATATAAATGTAAAGCGATAAGTAAAAGAAAGTGCAAACCGGACACGATGATTTATAGTGGTTCGGCTACGAAGCTCCTCTTCGCCCTACTCCACTCCTCGAGTACCCAACTCGAGAGTTACTTCACTAAATCAACAAGCTCCTTTAAGGCGGAGAAAACCACACAACGTCGCTTACACTTTATCTGGTACTACAACTATATATCCGATCTTACTATCCGAGGTAGAACCAACCTAACGTCGCTTACACTTTATCCGGTACTAAGCTAAATACCGAGTCCTTCTTCGGGTACAACCAAACCCATTATGTTTTATGGCCCAACATAACAAACCTTGTGTTTTATGGCCTAAACACATAAACCACCTAACATCTAGTTTGTTGTATAATGATTGATACACAAATGTGTATAATGATGATCCAAGACATAATTGTCAATTGGATGTAAAAGCCTAATCTAAAACATCAAGATCACTAAGCATGATGTTGTTGATGAAGATGACAAGTCTCTTGGCTTGTTGTGATAGATCTTCATATATGTAGGTATGTGGTGGATGATGATGGCAAGATCTCTAAGCTTGCTTGAATGGAGGATCATGTAGAATCATGCTTGCAACAAATGAAAGTTAGAAGCATTATGATCAAGGGTTATTGGGGTTTTGATGATATGATTAATTGTGTTTTTACATTATAAAAACTTGTTTATAATGATCCTAAATGTGTGTAATAATGTGGAAGAAAGGTTGTTAAAAGCTTGGGTGAAAAACTAAGCAAATGGGTGATATTTATAGAAAACCCAAAACTTGGCCGTCAAGGTGCTACGGATCTAGGGATGATGGATCCGTCTGCCTTTTAGGTGGATCCGTGGGTCGCACGGTCTAATTTTAAAATTGTTAGATATCTTTTTAAATCTTTTAAAATCTTTTGCTTAGATCTTAATGTACTTATCAAATCTGATTTGATTTTGTTCTAGAAGGAAAATCAATCTTAACATCAAAAAAGAAAGATTTGTAAGATATGAAATATCTTATAAGATTTGTTTCCAAAAGTGGTTAATCCTAATTTATCTTATTCACTAATGTGATTAATCCATTATTATGTAAAGCATTACTTAAAGCATTTTGTTTAGAAGTGATGTAGTTAAACTCTAAAAGGTCTATTAAAAATGACTTAATTATAAAATAGGTTTTAATCATTAGGATAGTTTGTAAAAATGTGTTAATCATTTTTAATGGTTTGTTAAATGGGTTGATCATAATACAACTTAACAAACATATTCGTACCTTTTGTTGAAGCATGAGTATATTTGAGACGTCGAGAGGTGTTGATGAATGTACGCGCTGATGAGTTGTGGTCACGAGTAACTTGCACATTTTACGTTATGTATTACAAGTTACATATATATATCCTGAAGCAAATATGAGAAATATATGATACATGCGTGTATGCTTCTTTTTTACGAATGCTCCCCCTTATTTGAGGCATCAATGTATTATCAAAAACCTACAAAAAAATGTTAGTGCGAAACTAGATTCTCCGTTGGACGAGTATGTGCAACTAAATGTATACAAGATGCACTCTCTAAGTGCTTGTCGGAAGCTCCCCCTTGTTTGGGACACCAAGGAATTGAGTTATGGAAGTGTACTACAAAACAAAGTTAGTAGACAAGCGCACATATACATAATAACGATGATAGTTATGTAAGTAACAAAAAATATATAAGAATAGTATTTTGATCCTAAGGTTTGAGATAATGTTTAGGAGCAAGTAGCATAACTAATAGACAAGGTGCTAAAATTTAAAAATCAATAAATTTCAAAATTTGGTGTCTGCTAGGGACGGATCTACCAAAGCACTGACAGATCCATCATCCTTGGATCCGTCGGTCGCAAAGACCCTCAAAAATAGGCAGAACCCAGTTTTATAGCCATAACTTAAAGCACTTAGCATGTAAACACTTAAATCATGAACAATAGCAAGTAAAGGTCCAAAAAGGATAACATACCAAATTATAAAGATGTTAAGCATCGTGATAGCAAGTGTCAAAAATAAAAATCTCACATAGTAAGTTGGCAAAATTATTAATTATGATATCAAAAGTATATATAGTAATATACTATCACGGAACATGATATGCATGTCTTAGGTATGAGTACTCTAAAGTATGACACTTTCAAGAAATGTTGGATACTAGACACATGCAATTCTATTTAAAAAATAAAAACCTAGATAAAAAGAACCAAGACACGTGCTCGATGACTAAGACTCAATTGACACCAAATTTATTCAACCAATCACACAACTTTAATAAACGTGAACATAATTCGTTTATAGTTTGACATACCGTTGTTATGAGAACGACTTCATCTAAGATGTCATTCGGATAAGGAGTACTGTCGTTTTTAGAACGACATGTTCCTTAAGAAATGATTATCTACCAAAGATAATGATTTGACTTCGGATAGACTTTCGTCAAAGGTTGTATTGAGAGATTCCTAAATCCTCAAGGTTTGTTTGTTAAGCACTATGTGTGCTTTTCATGTGTGGGGTATTTTAGGAAAAACATTTTTGTAAGACTTTGGGTCGAACTAAATGTTGACGATAAGGATGATTTGTTAAGAAGACATACTCCAAGTATGTTCTTAGAAGAAAGAAAAATAATAATTATTATAAAATAATTATTATGAAATATAAAAGTAAAATGATGTCAATAATATTTTAACACGGCATGTCAAAAATATATACTCGAAAGTAGTTATATTATGACAAGAATAAATAGTGAAAAATGATATGCACCTAGAAGTAAATAAAAACAATTCCATATAATGGAAAGTGGTGGAGGATGAGCGAGAAAGAAGAGAGAAGGTGTTGAGATAAGGTTGATAAGGACGGTTTAGAATAATATATCATTTTAACTAACGATGACACGAGTGATTGGGTTGCATGTGTTTGGTTGTCAATGTTGACGAACAAAGGTGGATGTGTGAGACGAGGTGGTAGTTCTTTCACAGTGAAAGAAAAATGAAAGACACAATAATGTGGTGACTTAATAACACTTGAAGATTAAATATCTTCTTTATGTTCTTCACTTGCTAGTAAGTAGAAACAAACTAAAAGACTCAATTGTGAAAAAAATAAAAGGATCACTTGTAATGGTTATTGGATAAGTGTAGAGTGTTCTTGAGAAGATAATTTCATTGGTATGAGAGTTTGAAAGTGAGGACCAAAATTTGGTGGTGAAGGTGATCAAGTTGGTGAAATGTTCTTGATGTCAAGATTGTGTAGGGATACATTTTGAGTATGATGTTTGTGAGGATTAAAGGTTGTTGAACTAACTATTACTATCAAGAGTAAAGTAAAGTTGTTAGGTTTGAGTGTATGGTTGAAGTGTTTCTTGTGAGGTTTTATGTTAAAGTATTAATGGTTCACAAACTATCTATTACCATCAATAGTAGATTGTAGTTGTAAGGTTTAAGTGTGTGGTAGACAACGTTCTTGTAAGGTTGACTTAAGGGTTGAAGGTTCTAGTAATGAGGATATTCAAAAGAGTGAAGTGTTCTTGTCTTGAGGAGGTATTGATCCTAATAGTGAGGTCATGGTAAGTGATTAGAACCAATTGTGGTTTATGTGAATGTGGTGTACTTTTGTGTTAGAATAAAAGTTGAGTGTTCTTGTGAGTTGGTTTCTAGTGGTTAAGAATCACATTTGTGAATTCTTAAGAATATGTAAACGTGGTGTACTAGCGTGTTAGGGTAGGAGACAAGAACCAAATCGGTTTGTGTGAACGGGGTGTACTTGTGTTGTGGAAAAAGAAATAAGTGTTCTTATGAAAAAGAACTGAGTGTTTTTGTTTGAGGAGGTATTAGTCCTAATAGTAAAGTTAGGAAAAGAGCCAGGTTACGATCTTGGTCACCAATTTGGTTTGTGTGAACGAGGTGTACATGTCTGTTAGAGTAAAAGTTGAGTGTGCTTGTGAATTTGTTCTAGGGAATAAGAATCTCATTTGTGAGTTCTTGAGAGTAATTGGTGAAAGACTATATGTGAACGAGTGTGGTTCCCCCCACTTAATTCGTGCTCATCCGGACATAACGTGTCGAATAATAAAAATAAATAAAGAAGAGAACAAACGATGACGAAAGCGATGAGCTTGACAATGTCAAGAAGGATGATGGTTAGCATACGATGATCTTCAACCGTGAAGTCACGTAGCTCTTCTCAAGCATTTCTAATGTTCATAGAACAATCACATGATGAGGTATGAGGTTATCTTAAAGGTGGTACCGAAAATAGTGGAGAGAAGATATTAGCCATCTATATAGTGGTAGAGGTGTGATTGAGGTTTTCGTGTAATGAGTTAGGTATGAAAAATGAGTGATATAATCATTTATAGTTAAGGAGCGGATCCCTACAAATATGAGACGGTTGATATAGTAACAAAGGAGTGGCAACGAGTTACTATGGGGAGTTTTGAGTATTTGACCGTTTACGACGAGGGACAGAAAAACGTATCTCATGAAGAAAAGAATCAAGTAAATAAATAAGATAATGATCAAAGTGATCTAAACTAAAGTCCTTAGGGATTAAGACGATTATGCATGTGTACTTGATAAATTTTAGTGGCACGAGACAATACCCTAAACTCAAAAGACACTAAGTCACTTAAGTATATTAATCATAACAATCAAATATATTGATGCACAAGACTATGTGACGTCTATATGTTTATCAAGATAGACGGACCTAATGATATAGTGTGGGTGCACAAGAAAGACACGTAGATCATATAAAAGCTCACATAAAACAATGATTACGTCACATACATATATAACATACAAAACATGTTAGCATTTAGCATTTAATAACACGTATCATAAATACAAACTTATAGGTATTAAACTGGGATTGCTAGCTAAAAACAAAACCGTCTAAATAATTTTACATTCAATAATTAAGCAAGTAATCATTGAGTATCAAAATAGTATGAAGATAATATAATCATATTTCACGAGAACAAGTTATCATTTTGAAATCACAACAATACATATGCGAGGTGCAAGTAGTCTAGATTGACTAAAGAGAATCCTAATTACTATTTGACTAATAAGAAATCCTAATGAAATACAAAGTTCATTAATGTAAACTAAGATTAGGCATATTTAGAAAGAGCCATTTAATCAAGTTAGAGAATGAATATGAGACTATCACTAGTGGTGCTCAATTGAGGCTAAACACGACCATTTTTATGGGTTATACCATGAACTCAACTTTCTTCCCGGAAGCAATTCAACCGTTAGGTTAAATTGAATTTCTAGTGCAATAGATTCTCCAGTAGTCTACCTATTTTTAGAATAAAATAAAATTCCCGCATTGTCCAGCAAAGATGAAATTTGCATTGTCCACTAATACTTGGCCTAATATGACTCAACTAATATGTTTTGATTCCGGTTCTCATAATCCTAATCATGATGTGTACAATCCTAGGGTTAAATAAGAGAGCAAGCAAGATGTCGTGAGTTTAAACAAGATTGAGTCTTCTAAGACTTAGGAGTATACTTAAGTGTGACAAGGTGGAATGTGCTACATTAAGCGTTCTTAAGGAAAATGCACATTCGACATATCTTTTGAAAGTAATCTTGAATTATGGTATTTACCCTCAAAAATATTGTGAATATTCAACTTATAAAAATAATGATGTCTAAAGTTAAGTTTACATGTTTGGCTAAACCATAGACAAAGTACACAATGAACAAAGGAATATATTCAAATTACGATGAACACGGACGGATCTACCTAATCAAAAGATGGAATCTCCATAATGGAGGATCCATATGGAACTCGCAAATCGGTGTCTAAAAACAGACAGAATACGATTTCTTGTTATTTGGGCGATGGTGTTAACTTTTTAGTAATGGAAGAAGCTTATATATGTTATAAGGGTTCATGGTTTGAACTTTCGGATTTGACGTCTAAGTTTTGAGCGTAACGTGGAAGTTGTCGTGAATTTCCTAATGGAATTTCAACGATATCGATCCTACAAGGAATGTGTTAGCTTTTAGCATATTTTTGACCATTGCTAATAACACAAGCATTATGAACATTTAGATGTAACAAAGAATCGTCAATACAAGTGTGAATTGCAATACGATGAATTAAATCCTTCTTCATCTTATGATCGATTTCGTAATTTCATGTAATAACTAAAAATAGTTAAACATTAGACTCGAAAAATATCTATGGTCGTTTTATTGATATTTCCGTTATCTAGATAAATTCTAATCTCGACTCCATGTTCATATTTCGAACATTTGTAATTGGATAGAATAATTAGATTAATTATCGTTTGAATAATAATCATCTTTATATTCGAAGTTCACTTACGATCACTTATAGAAAGAAAGCAAAATAATGGTTTATATAATATGTTCCATAATTCCTAATCTTAATCTTAGATAATTGAATTGTTTTTATTTTAAATACTTAGTTAAAAATAATGTTATGCTTATTTGGTATAGATAGAAAAGGTTATAACAAAAAGTGGATTTGAGTCTTGATTCGTGCTTTTGAATTGTATGAGCAAAGTTACATATATTGTTTATTTGCTCGTGTTTGGTTTTTCAAAAATGACAAAATTACCAAATGCATTGCAAGGTAAACTACTTGAATATCTCGAACGAAACATCCAAGTCGTCAATTCTACTTTGACGTACACTTTTAAACATGTTATTATTAATAATAGGAACACACCTATTGGATATGTAGACTCTATATAACATCATTATCACAAGTGTGAGTTTTGAATCGATGTATATTCTTTTCGTCTTTGAAAATAATGACATTATTTTCATATAAACCTAGTGTGATTGAATATGTAGATTCGAGATAAATTTTTTTGTTATGGTTTTGATATAATCTTGAAGCTAGACAAATAATGAATCCGATTTCATATCCAAACTCAAAAGAACTTGGCAATTAGATTCGAAAGATGATGTCAACCATAATTTGAATAATGAATCGATATATATCCAAAATCTTTCTTGACCCTCACTAACACTTTTTTTCAAAAGAAAGAAATACATATTTTCCTAATGTGTTTTATTAATACTAAGACTAGTCTTAGGTGTGAGATCATTTAGAATAATGAATTTACTTGTTTCTTTAGTATTGTTGTGTATTTTATATGTGAGAAAAACGTATTAGTTATTGTGCACAATATGCTTAGATTTTGACTTCTAAAGAGTTCACAAAATTATCTTAGTCATTTTTAAGCATTACGAATCTTTTTCGAAACTACTACATGTTTATATAATATTTTCAAGCTTTTCAATAGAGTGAATATTTTCATTTCAAGTTAATGTTAATGTGAAAATTTATTTGAAGATAAAACTTTAAAATGAAAGTGTTTTCTTACCAAGAAAGTTAATCTTTCAAATTTAGAATTACAAGAAATTCTATGTTCATTTTAATCCAAATATTTATTAGTTGTGATTGTGAATTAGACTAATACAAGAACAAACTAAGTTCAAAACACATTTTCCTTTTATTACATACTAATGTGTTATTATGAACTTTTCTCTTGTCTAGACAACCTATGTTTAAACAAGATAATGGGATGACATAATCTAGAGACTTTGTTGAGACTTTGATAAAATGGAAGTGTTGACTATATAGTGGTAACACATTTTATCAGTTATATTAGTAGCACGATAATCGTGCATACAATATTATTCAAAGGGTTTGACAAACTTGCTTAGCTCTTAATCCTAAGTGGGTTAACATAAATTATAGGATTTACAAATTGTTGATATAACATCCTTAAACATAGTGATCTATATCTATATGCAATGTAAAAGCAATTTTTCAACTTAGTGCAAGAGATCTTCCATAAGATCAATTGACGCATATATATGAACACTAATAAATAACACACATGACGAGATTATGCTAATCAACAAAGAAGCTCAAATACAAATGCAATAAGCAAATCAAAGATTGATTAACAATATTAATATGCAAAGTAGAACAAATAATCATTTAGCATAACACACATAAATACTACACTTTGTTGTGTGCATTAAATATAACAATGTATACATAGATTGATTTTATTTGCAAATAAATTAGTTTTCTCCTCATTAGTAAGTTTGAAAAATGAATTTATTTTCCAATGATAAAATACACCAACTTTCAAAAGTAAACCAACTAGAAGTGTCCGACTCGAAAGGAAAAGTTAAAATCAACTTTTTATGCTAAAACAAAATTTTAGTTTTTGACACTCTATGGCATTTTGCGTATTTGACTAATTTAAAATTTGAATTAATACTTAAGACCCATTCCATTGGAAAGTACATTAAAAATCATTCAATTTTGGTTTTTGAATCATTGAAATCCGACGCACGATTGATTTTCTACGAATTTTTAAAGTTTGACAAAAACTGAAAATGTCATAGACTGATCTCATAGACGGATCCACTTTTGGTGGATCCGTGGATCGCACGAGTGGTGAAATTTTAGCAGTATCATTTATCACACTTTTAGACACATTATTCCCTTTGTTTGGGATTCTTTAAAAGACCTTTAAGCTATTGTAACACTTTATATTAAACCCCAAAACTTGTAAGTACAAAACAAAGAACTTTTCACATTATGTGTCGCTTGAAAGGAAATTTGATACATAAACCTTGCTCTATTTTAAAAACCACTTGTTTTGAAAACTAGAGCAACGTGGCTCTGGTACCAATTGTGGAATGGTAGAGGGGGGGGGGGGTTAAACAATTTTCCTTTATAAACTTAAGACTTTTGTATCAAACAACCAATCAAGTTTATACTACTACAACTATACTAAATAACAACAAACAAAGAATATCACCAAAACACAATATACAACACAAACATAGATGCAATGCAAACATAAATATAAACCGATAAAGGCAAATATAAATGTAAAGCGATAAGTAAAAGAAAGTATAAACCGGACACGATGATTTATAGTGGTTCGGCTACAAAGCTCCTCTTCTCCCTACTCCACTCCTCGAGTACCCAACTCGAGAGTTACTTCACTAAATCAACAAGATCCTTTTAGGCGAAGAAAACCATACATCGTCGCTTACACTTTATCTGGTACTAAGCTAAATACCGAGTCCTACTTCGAGGTAGAACCAACCTAACGTAGCTTACACTTTATCCGGTACTAAACTAAATACCGAGTCCTTCTTTGGGTACAACCAAACCTGTTATGTTTTATGGCCCAACATAACAAACCTTGTGTTTTATGGCCTAAACACATAATCCACCTAACATCTAGTTTGTTGTATAATGATTGATACACAAATGTATATAATGATTATCCAAGACATAATTTTCAATTGGATGTAAAAGCCTAAACTAAAACATCAAGATCACTAAGCATGACGTTGTTGATGAAGATGAGAAGTCTCTTGGCTTGTTTTGATAGATCTTAATATATGTAGGTATGTGGTGGATGATGATGGCAAGATCTCTAAGCTTGATTGAATGGAGGATCATGTAGAATCATGCTTGCAACAAATGAAAGTTAGAAGCGTTGTGATCAAGGGTTATTGGGGTTTTGATGATATGATTAATTGTGTTTTCACATTATAAAAACTTGTTTATAATGATCCTAAATGTGTGTAATAATGTGGAAGAAAGGTTGTGAAAAGCTTGGGTGAATAACTAAGCAAATGGTTGATATTTATAGAAAACCCAAAACTTGGCCGTCAAGGTGCTACGAATCCAGGGATGGTGGATCCGTGGGTAAAACGGTCCAATTTCAAAATTGTTAGAAATATTTTTAAATCTTTTAAAATCTTTTGCTTAGATCTTAATGTACTTATAAAATCTGATTTGATTTTGTTCTAGAAGGAAAATCAATCTTAACATTAAAAAGGAAAGATTTGTAAGATATGAAATATCTTATAAGATTTGTTTCCAAAAGTGGTTAATCCTAATTTGTCTTATTCACTAATGTGATTAATCATTATTAAGTAAAGGATTACTTAAAAGCATTTGTTTAGTGGTGATGTAAGTAAACTTAAAAAGGTTTATTAAAAATGACTTAATGATAAAATGGGTTTTAATCATTAGGCTAGTTTGTAAAAACGTGTTAATCATTTTTAATGGTTTGTTAATTAGGTTGATCATAATGCAACATAACAAACATATTCATACCTTTAGTTGAAGCATGAGTAGACTCGAGACGTCGAGAGGTGTTGATGAATGTATGCTTTGATGAGTTGTGGTCATGAGTAACTTGCACATTTTACGTTATGTATTACAAGTTACTTGTTTATCATAATTAAAACCAAATGACTTGTTTAGTTTAAATATCTTAATATTAGCACTAACATATTTGAAACAGTTTGTACTTACTGTTTTGGCATGAATTTCTAGGCAAAGTATAGACTTGATATTATGATAATACGTCTTAAGACGATTCCATGCATATAAAGAACTCGAAAAACAGGCTTAAAACGAAGGAGATATGAATTTATTAAGATATCGGTAACTAAATATATAAAAAGGGCTTTTATAACATTATTACATTCTGATCAGTTTTTAAAATACATATTTGAGGGCTTTCGGGTCTGAATCGGCTTAAGTATAAAACTACAATGTTACTCGGAATGATGTTTTACTATAAGATTGTGAGTTTCTAAGCCCGAAAGTGTGTAAAAAATGAGTAAAACGTCATTAAACTTAGATAACTTTTATATAAAATTTTCTGCATCTTTTATAAAAATGTAGTTGCTGTTAGAATTAATAAAATGAGTTTTCGAGTGTTTTCGGATCCGTTTGGACTATAAAAACCTTAAGAAAGTGTAACTTCTATATAATATTAATACGCGTTTTAAAACTTTATATATATTATTTACGAATTTATTAAACTATATATTTTGACACATTAGAAATAATAAAAATACTAGACCAATCGTAAACAAATATAATTAATTTACGGACTAATAAATATATACAAGTGTATATATACTTAGATGTTAATCGTCAAACACAACGTAAATATTATTTTACTTATAAACTAAACAAAAACTATTAGCTGGTGATCTAACTTAATAAAATACATTGTTGTATTTACATTCAAGTATACATTTCTTATACGACCTATATT
The DNA here is from genome assembly GCA_026074375.1 of Tanacetum coccineum. Classification (NCBI taxonomy): domain Eukaryota; kingdom Viridiplantae; phylum Streptophyta; class Magnoliopsida; order Asterales; family Asteraceae; genus Tanacetum; species Tanacetum coccineum. The sequence goes on from BQNB010006324.1 coordinate 32,272, forward strand.
TAATTAGGTTGCATCCCGGCTTCTTATGCCGACTCTCGTTGATTGATCATTCATACATTCGTATCATTACTTGAGGTGAGTTTATAGCTCCGCCTTACATATTTACAATGTTTTACAAATCTCGGGGTGAGATATATGTTATATTTTACAAAGGGACGCAAGTACGTTTTAAACAAATTATGAGGTTGCCTAAGTAGCGATATCCCACTATGCCCACTATCATGAACTGTTAATTACTTGTGTAAGCGCAAATGTTATAAATAGGTCTATTTGGGATTGACATCCCCGTTCGGGCGAGTAGCGCTTGCTAGTTTCGGTGAACCGAAACGACGAACGTATACGATGTCGGACGTATTGGATGTTATCTACATTGGGTAAAATTATGTGTATTAACTTACATACATTATTGAGCTTCAGTGTCATGAGCTTAGTGCATTCATAATTATATTTTTGTGATATTGTATATGTTACATTATTGCACCATTTAGATCTTGCAGTCCAACATCATTTACTTACATAAACCTATGAATTCACCAACTTTATGTTGACAGTTTTAAACATGTTTTTCTCAGGTAATTAAGTGCATGCTATATGGATAGCATTTTGGGAGCACTATTTGCAAGTCACATTTTGGAGTCTCATATTCACGAAAGATTTATTGCATTACTTTTGAACATTTGGTTATGTATTAAAATCTTTACGTCTTTCATATTGGTGAACTATTTAAGCAAGGTGCTTGTAACAAACTCTGAATTTAAATCAATGTATCTTTCGAAACGACTCATTTAGAGGTCGTTCTCTTATATCTTGTGCAATATATTCATAAAGTAACGCTCCCGGACATTATTTTGCTGCAACCCATTTTGGGGGTGTTACAGGTTACATCCACAGTTTGGTTACAAGAACAATTCAAGAAACAACCAGTTTGGTTACTTATGTCTTGATAACCACCTACACCACATCCATTCATTTCCCACTCTATTATCATGAACCCACTGATTCTCATATTCACAATATCAACACCCGAAATCAGTCAGCCACACCCTTACTTCATCTTCACCTCTATCGTACCTTAAATTAAACACCACCAGTGGATTTTGTGATATTCTTTTGTTCTTGGATTTCGATTTGGTATTTGATATCAAGGTGATGGTTTTGTTTCGATTTGAGTATGACTGGATTTAGTGAGTGACGTGAGTGGTTTTTTGATTTAAGATCTTATTTGGTAGATCTTTTTATTATTGGTGGTTTTTTTATATATAAGGAATGGTTTTCGTATGGATTTGTGTTGTTGGTTTTGTGATTGTATTTATGTTGATTTTGAGGTTGTATCTGTGATGATGAAGAGGAAGATAGTTGAAAAAGTCAATTGGGTTTAGGTTGGGTCAAAATATCCAAGTAGGTAATATATACAAGCTGGCAAATTCATCTCACTCAAAAGAAATAAGAAAATTTAAAAAATGCTGACGTGTCGGTCATTTTTAAAAGTTAACTGGTGGTAACCGGTAGCAGCCCAGCTTATTTACTATAATGTTACAAGTTTGAAAGTTTGGATGATTATATTGGTAATATACTAAGTGCGTTTACTAGATGTGTACATTTTGAAAAGTACGTTTCTAATTAATAGACTTAACCTTTAATTTAGTTATTGGATTATTAGTGTATTATAAAAATATATTTAAACAAAACTAATAAAAGTCAGATGCTACTGTCGTAGGCAACCAGGTATAAACGGTTAAAAATAGTTTGGTCCTTAATTTGCCCGGTAGCAATAGTATAATACCCTAAACTCAAAAAAAAAGTTGGATTATTTCTTTAAAGCTTTGAAAGTGTTGGTTTATGGTATATTCCAAATCGATTTTGTAAAAAAACCGAAAATAAACCGACAACCGAAAAATCAAACCGACACAAAACCGAAACCGAATGGTTTCTATAATAAAAAACCGAATGGTTTTCGGTGCGGTTTCGGTTTTATACAAAAACCGAACCAAACTGAACCATGCTTACCCTTAATATTACCCTTGATTGAAAGTAATATTACAAAATTAAAAAAATTAAATTTATTAAAAGTAAAAGTATCATTGTATAAAAGTGAGAAAAAAATAAAAGCAATAATAGTTATTTTATTTTAGGGAAAGTATAATTTATAGAGATATTCAAAGTGCAAAAGCAAAGGAAAGGATATGGTTACCAGCACAGTCCGACTATGGGTGTTTAACAAGAAGCAGCAGGGAATAGAGCGTTCATCAATATGCAGAGCATTGAGTAAACAAGGGGAACGGTTTCTAACATCAGTAGCAACTAAAAACGATGATAATCCAGCAATTACTGCTAAATTAATCCGGAATTTTATTGCCTCTTGTTCCAAATCGGTTGCTCTTGATGCCATTTCTCACCTCGTTTCTCCTAACAACAACAGCAACAACGCCCCCTTCTCTCGCCTTTCTCCACTCGCATTCCCTGTAACATTTCTCTTTTATTACTTTATCATTTCATCCACTTTTTTTACTACTATTATTATTATGCTTCTTTATTATGTTAGAGATGCTATATTTACAACAGTCGCGTGGTCTAAAGTTGATACACAAACATACTTGCAGCTGTACTCCGAAATCAGTAGAACATCATGGTTCAACTGGAACGCTAAACTAATTGCCGATATCATTGCTTCTCTTTACAAGCATCAAAGACTTGATGAAGCACAAACACTAGTTTCACAAGTCGAATCAAAGTTAGGGAGTAAAGAACGAGAGCTTTGTAACTTCTACTGTAACTTAATAGACTCTCATTCCAAGCACCAATCAAAGCAAGGGATCTTTTATTCATATCACCTTATCAAACAACTTCCTTCATATTCGTCGTCTCTTTACATTAAGAAGCGGTCTTATCAATCTATGATTGGGAGTTTATGTGTAATTCTTTTGCCTCACGAAGCGGATGATTTGATGGTGGAGATGAACAACATAGGGCTTAGCGTGTCTGTTTATGAGTATCGGTCCTTGAGTTATGCATACGGACTACTAGGGTTGTTTGAAGATATGAAGAGGGTCATTGGTTTGATGGAGGATGCAGGTTTTGAATTAGATGTGGTTTCATCTAATATGGTGCTTTCTTCATTAGGATCCCATAACGAGCTCCTGGAAATGGCCTCATGGCTTCGAAGAATGAAAAAGTCCAAAATCCCATTCTCAATTAGAACCTATAATTCAGTGTTGAATCATTGTCCTACCATTATGTCAATCTTAGAAAACCCAAAAGGGATCAAACCCACGTCGTTGAAAGCGTTGCTTCAAATCCTCAACCATGATGAATCTACCCTGATTCAAGAGTTGATTGATCCATTGGTTTTGTCCGAATCAGTAGAGTTAACTACTTCCGAATTTAAGCTTGATTTGCACGGAATGCATTTGGGTTCGGCATACTTAATTTTATTACAGTGGTTTCAAGATCTACTGGTGCTGTATGGAACAAAGAACTACACTATTCAGAATAAGGTTACGGTGGTATGCGGCGCAGGCAAACACAGTATAATCAGAGGTGAATCACCGGTGAAAGGACTGGTTAAAGAGATGATGATACAAATGAAGAGCCCCTTGAAGATTGATAGGAATAATGTTGGGTGTTTTGTTGCTCAAGGAAAAGTTTTCATGAATTGGATATGTCAAATTACTTCTACATAATCAAAGGAAAATCCTTTCCCTTTATGGTTAGATTACAAATTATCAGCTAGTACAATGTTGTTGAACCAAACATTAGTCAATCAGATTCGAGTCAAACTCATAAAGTACTTGTTTTCACACAAATCTGTAGGGTAAAAAAAATCTTCTGTAAATATTTTGATCACATCCATTGTCACTATCAGACACTTGCAAACGAGCCACTTAGCTAGCTGATGTTATTCATTGTCATTGTTGTATAAACAAGCAGACTTAGCTAGCCAAATTAGCTTACAAAAGTTGGATCAAACTATCGCACATAATCCATCGGAACTTTCTTTACTTGAGCCACTCAAAGCTTACAGTTCTCAGCCAACAAACTAACCGCTGAAAAATTGATATCTAATGTGATATTACAACTTGAGACCTATAACGATCCAATTGGAATTTTATGTTTACTAAACGGTGCGTTTTATACAAATTAAATGGAGACTATGATTGGCAAGTAGATCAAAGTTGATATTTACATTTACATTCACACAAAAGCCATGTACATGTTATACCAAAGTTAACAGCTCCTAGCATAGCATATGTACGAATTTTGATTCACCGCAAAGATGGGGGCATTTTGATGACGATGATAAAATCCGGTGCAGCTACAAGTATTCAAACAGCCTATAAAGAAAATGAGAAGGAACCTGCCAATAAACAACAATATCCATGAAGCTAAGAAGACGGAACTTATGCCATGAACAAGCGAGTAATTTACTACACCAATACACAAGCCTAACCAAGTACAATGCAAGCCTAACCAAGCAAGAGTAAAAAGGGTACACTAGATTATTCAATAGTGCAAAATTTCTAATCCAATATTATGATTAATGAAATTCAAAACGTTTCTCCACTAGATTCAAAAAAGAACTATGGCAGTAAAGAAGGGCAATTTCGCGCCATAAATAGCTCAAATTGGGTTATGTTCTTATCCCTTACGGGTCAAATAGGCCATGATTAAGAGCTTAACTTAAAAAAGAGCTTGAGAACGGATTAGTGTCAATCCCAAGTGTCAAAAGTGTACCATGGAAATCTAGATGTGTTCCTGTAATCCTGTCAGAAATCAAGTATGAGTTAATACTAACCTGGGTGTGATGAACTATATTAGAACCAAGGCATCCACCAGATATACATTTTTCCAAGGTTTTTATGTGAAACAGCTTCAGCAATTAAGCGACGAGCTTGTCCTTCTACAGCAAGAGGTAAAGATGGTGCTGCTCCAACACCAACAACAATACCTTGCAATCGTGCTTCAATGTTACTTATGGCTCGCTGAAATATCAAATATATTTGTTACAAAACTATTATGTCCCATATAACATTGAGCCCAGGTTTCTTTTTTTTTTTTTTTTTGGTTTTAAGCACAAACTGTTGTATAACAGAGATAAGAAGATCCAACCTGAGCATGAGGGTTCTGAACTTCTACTACACTACTTTTGTGATTTTTAGTCCACTCCACAAGAGGGTCATGGATGAAAGTCTCGAGAACACTCATCAGAGTTTCTCGGTGTTCCCTTAATACAGAAAGCGTAATCTCACAGACCTTCAAAAAGGTGCCTTCATAACCGGTAATGCCCAATCCATCAATCATATTCTGCAGACACCATGGCATGAGAAGGTTTCAGAAATCATCTAGCAAAGAAACTACTCAAATATAACATTTAGGAGGCATAGAACATTTGACTTTGAATTTCAAGAGTGGAGGCATAAAACATTTATTCTAGTTTATGAAACAAGTAGAAAGTAATAATATTATATATAAGTTTTTTAAGAAGTAATTAGATAATGGAAAGTCGCTTGCAAGATGATAAGAAGCTAGATATGTTGATAGTTAATATAATAAACACTATATAGTTGTATCATACATTATCTAATACTTTAGTCATATGTGTCTCTTTAACTTTACTAAATTATGGGTCTTCATAGTAAAGCTTTGAACTTTAGGTCACTTATTACTTCTCTTTCTTGACATCTTGATAAATTGCATTCATTCTTAACATTTTAACCGGATATGCAATTGAAATTGTATTAAGTGATCAGATCCAGAGCTTATACAACATTCCAGTTTTTGAAAAGATCATATAATCACCCAATAAGTTCACTGTTTAATAAACAAGAGTCAATCACAATGCTTCTTTGCATTATACACCCTGTCCAATGATACACTCTGTATCACAGATTATACAGTGTTGTACTTCCTACGAAATCTATAATTCTGCATAATAAAATTTACAATTAACGTATATGTGTTTCCATCTATATGAGCATACATACACTAGATGAAAATATTTAAACCACTACCAAACCAAGAATTATAGGTCAATGAATATGTTGGTCACCATTTACATACCTACGCAACACCTATTCCATAAAGAATGCAAGAATTAAACAACTTGTCAATTTGTCATGATATGGACATCATATTTTTCATTCGATAAATAAATAACACATAAATGCAAACATTCAAGAAATAGACATGTGGTTTCAGATTCTTTTACCTGTGTCAGCCTAAAAGGTACAAGTTCAGGCTTCTCCAGTTGTAAGCCTCTGTCAAATAAGCAACTGAAATCAACATGAACACAGTCACCGGTGGTTGAATCAAAAAGAATATTTTCTCCATGACGGTCTCCAAGACCAACTATATGCCCAACCATTGACCAAACAGCAGCAGTATGTGCATAAGCAACACGGGCTCTAAACCAAGCAGCCGGTTCCGAAAATGTGTTCAAAAACCACTTGTGAAAAGCTGGAGGGAACATGGGAAGAATTTTATTCTTCAACATTTCATCTTCAGTCATTTTACCTTGGCATAGATCATAAATACGTTTAATTTGAGGGTTTGTCTTCTGTCGATCAAACTTTCCAGAGCTTATATATATGTCTTGGAGGATATGTCGAAGCCCACGAGTGTGGGGTACCCATTCTACCATCCCGCAATCCTCTGTTAATGGAATAACAGCAAATGTACGGACATAAAGCTTCCTTCTACGGCTTTCTGGGCACTTTAACAATAATCGATTTATCATTGCATTGAACTCCATCATTCGTGCATCTTTCCTAAGGTCATCCTTCGGTTTACAAAGGAATGGACGCTTTACACCATCACTACCAAATAGAATTATCTGTAAAGGATCAACATGGTAAATATTATTGTCGCACAGAGATAGCCATTACATGCATTTTTAATTAATATGATCCTAGAAGCTAGTCACTTTAAGATTATGCCCCTCATGCGTATTGCATGATTAATAATACATTTTTAAGTGAGCAACTAAACACTGTTGGGATGGATATCTTTCTGATAAATACCCAAAGAATATTCAAGAGAAGTAAACAAGAAACCACAAGCAAATGACGTATAAAACATAAACAATGTAGAGAAAACAAACACGTTTGAAAAGGAATACAAAAAAGGAAATGGAGATGTGGAAAACAATATATTAGAACCCTAAGGGTGCATTTAGTTAGCAAAAAACACCTTTGTTTTTCACAAAATGTTTCGTGGAAAACAAGGAAAACAGAGATTGCGTTCAAATCAGTGTTTTCTAACAAAATTATCTACAAAACACAAAACATGCATTTCCCAACTTAACAAGGGAAACTACAAAACACATTTTATTTGTTTTCCTTGTTTTCTTTGTAACCCCCTTTGTTTTCTTGAGAATAGAAAACAATATCATATGAACGCGTTTTCTATGTTTTGTGGAAAATCAAATCCCCTCTTTTTTTCACAAATCTGAAAACGCAAAACTAGGAAATTTTTTCTCTAACTAAACGCACCCTACTTGTTTGGATAGTCAAAGCGCGACTATTTTATAATTCTGTATACATTTGAATATGATGTTCAAGCATATAAACTTTTCTATGTTCTATTCCTTCCCACAAAAAGCATGGCATGTCATTTTATGAGCTTATCCAAACCAGATCCTAGTAGATTTTATAAATTTGAGTCAATTTATTGTTCAAGTCAGATTAATGGCAGCAGAAAAGATGGATTAAGGCTACGTTTTTTGGAAGAAATTTGTGATGCAGAGGTTGGGGCACTAGATGAAACAAATAATAATGCTACCTAATTTAATGAAAAATGGGGCCGATGTTGTGCTTATGTAGATTTTAAATCAAGAACATAAGACCACAAGAGAGCAGAATTTTGTCAGAAGACTTGAATCCTTTTATGAACAGCTTTGGAAACAGTTCTTTGTGTCTCAAATCAAAACTATTATGAAGTTCAAAAAAGAGTCCATTTTTACTTAAAGAAGAATAAGGGATTCCGAAATCAAGATTGTTCAAACCCACACTTTGAGGACAAGAATATATTTGCGGAGCGGAGTCATGATAGGATCTGGAATTATTATTTTTTGGGTAAAAGGGACGATTCCCCGGTAAAATATATTAATAACCCAAAAGATCCGATAAGAACAATGAAATTATGGGATTATTATTAAAGATAGTTAGATGTTATTATTAGATAAGTATTACAAATATCATATGTATTAGATAGGTTTTGCTTATAGATCAAGATTAGGAATCTTAGTTATATTAGGATACTTTATATTATTAGGATTGTAATTTCATTTATTTTTACGAATGAATTAGTGATTTGGTATCATTCTTGGGATAGCTTATATTTCAAGAACAGAATCAGGTCGTATAAGAATGACCACTTATGGAATTTATCTTATTATGGGCAGTTGGACTCTACACTCTAACATTGGCTTGAGGCATTTTCTCTACATGCATCTTACCTTTTTTGGCCGCTGAAGTGATGAAAGGACCTCAGCTTCATCTGCTATTCCTGTTATAGTTGGAAGATCTGTAGGTGAGAAAAACCCTTTTGCACTTGTATCGTAAGAGGAAATGTTAACATTCATCGATCCTTGAGTAGGCATTATGATTTCCAGTGGCATCATCCTTTTGAGAGCACTAAATTCAGTAGATATGTTGATTGTTGCTGCCCTAGAATTACTTGCATGAAAGCATAGCCTGATTAAATGATCAATTAGGCTGGCAAATTGACCAAACAAAGAATTGGGTGCTCCCTGATTAGATCCTTTTCGTGCATTATTTATAATCTCTGCAGCTGCTTCCCGCCTTGACTTAACTGTAGATTTTGAAACAGCTGCCATGATCCATAGCGCTTGTTGTGTATATTTTCGGAGAACAGTTGTGATAATAAGTTTGACCAATCTCACAGTAGCTGAATTTTGGTGGCATATTCTAGAAACTAATTGAGGAAGAACTGTCAGCCATTGATAGGTAGGCAGATCGTTCAAACACCCCTGCATAATGCCGTTCGCCTGCCAGTGGATTACAGAATAAATTACACCTAACTACAGAATATTAATAATGATTAGAAGATACAATAAAAGAAGTAAAACTACCTTTTTCAGAGCTGCTATCATGTCGGGATTGGACGATAAGCCTTCCCGCTTATAAATACTACCCAACTCAAACCATAATGTCAAGAGCCTTGGAAGAGCTTGAAAGAGATTCTTATGGCCTTTGTGAAGCCCCTTAGCATAAAATAACAGGACATCAGGAAGATGAAACCACCAAGGCTTTTGGGAATTTTTACTTGTAGAAGAACACGAATCAGATCTTTCTTCTTCTCGTTTCCTTGCATCAACAAGCAACTCATCACAATACTTTGCCACATAAAAAAAACCTTTTTCCCATCTGGGTTGCAGTTCCCTAACCCTATTGAAGAGAACCATCACATCTTCCTTCTGCTTCAACCCTGTATAATGAATCCACCTTGTATACAGCAGCAATGTTTTTGCAACGTCACGATTCTCATTAGATGCTTGAGTGTTACAAGGTAAAGTTGGCTGGTTTAAAGGAACCAATGAAAGACTGGTGATCGATGACATTGCAGCAGAGCCAACCACTTGAACAGGCATATTCATTAGTGACTGTTGCAACTCTGCTATAGCACCATCAGACCGCCTAGTGCTCCATAAAAGCTTAGCCTTTTCCATATGAACATTAGCTGCACCTGATGCATTAGCTTCCAAAATTGCTCGATTAGCTGTCTCATAATGACCAGCTGAACGACAAAGTTTAGCATACTGTATCCAACAGTTTCCAACTTGAGAATTAAGACCATTAGCACCAAAAACCAGTCTTCGGAAAGCCAATAATGGTTCTCTTGTTCTAAGCGATGGTTGGGTAATTCTAAGCCGATCTTCCCAGTTCTCTGTCACTTTTAAAAACTCTGGTTCAGAAATACACGACTTCTCCAAAAACGATTCACCATTAAGGATAGAATGAAAATCCTCCAGTTCTTGTAACACATGAAGCTTGACAACAAAAGGATATGCTCGTGTATATGAATCCATACCAGCAGCAGCAAGTGGAGCTATCAAAGCTTGTTTCGATAATGCAATTTTCTCACCAACAGAAAATTGGTCTTTCATTCTCATTGCTCGAAGAATCTTCGCAACATCCATATCAAATGAAGCATTACTTTCTGAAATACTACAAAGTAAACCTTCTTCGTCAGCTCCATTAAGATACTCATCTGTTAAGTCCCATCTGCCTAACCTCCAAGCTGCTTGAACTCCTTGCATACACCATGTTTTTTTGTATTGTGGGATTCTGGATATTAAACCATCAACATGAGTAACCACTGCCTGTAAATGACACATATTGATTAAACAATTGAGAACATCTGAATGCCTCTGAACAGAAGTGGGCTCCATTTGCAATGCCTGTTCACAAGAAGTCAAAACTTCAGCCCAGTTTCCTGCTTTTTTGTTAATTAAAATCTGATCCTGCAAGCTCTTTGATTTACGTAAAGATGCCAATCCAGACAAACCATCTGGCTCATCCAGACCACTGTAGATTTCCATTAAGAACGAGACATCTTCATCCTCAAAAATACCGCTTTTTGCAGCTGATGGATTGAACGATCCAGATTTTTCAAGCACATGACACTCAAAGTACAACAAAGACCGAGCATAAGCCTGACACCCAAAGGAGGCCTTAGCTAGGGTCACCTTTGGGATTGCAGACAAAAGCTCCGAAACATGTTTGCACTGCATAGATAACTGGTCTGAATCTAATGAGTTATATACACTGTTGTCCTTTGATTTTTGCTTTGTTTTGGACTGAGTTAGGGCAAGCTCTTGTTCGATATCATCAACCCATTGACCAAGATTGTCAAGGAGAGTAAAAACAGCTTGAATGCAAACTTCACTTTGACCAGAACTGATTCCAGGAACATTCTCTGAAGCTGCTGCATTAAGAACTGAGAGAATTTCTTGTGTTATTACATGGCGTGCCTCTTCAGTGCCATGTAAGACAGCATTTAATACCAAATAGGGTAACAAATATGTTGCTGTTTGCATATCATGACGTACAATACCTCGACATGCATTAAAGATGCTTGCTCGTGAACCAGTTGCATGCACACTAAGTTTTTTAACCCAATTGAAGATCCATCTGCGAAATGACAAAGAGGGCCGATAAATGGGACCAGAAGATGCAGAATCAGCCACATTTGGAAGCTGGAACCTTGAGGTTAAACAAGGAGCTATTATCTCTTTGACATAATTAGAAAACCGGTCCCACAATCTCTGACCCCTTCCGTCCATCGTAGTTGACTTGTTGACTTTTGACATATGAGAAACATAAACATTCTTATCAAGTGATGCCTCACAACCAGCAATCTTTAGTAACTCCTGTATAGCCAGAGCAGCCGAGTCCTGAACTATGGTGTCAGGTGCTGCTCTAAAAGCTCTCGCTAAATGCTTGTGGATTAACTCAAAAATTAAATCGTCATCTGAACATGCAATTTTAAACCTTTGATTTGAAAACTCTTTAACCTTGGCAGGATCGACAGCTCCAAGCGATCCAAGACAATCAGCACAAACCAACTTTAGCCGTTGTCCAACTATAGTTCTGGATTCTTCTGCACAGCCTCTAAGTAAGGATGTAATCAAAGAGCTCAAAATATCCATATCTGAATCCCCTTCCGCGTTAACCATGATGGTAACATCCCCTCTTTTCAGCTTTAGCAATTTACTTAGCTCACAAGCTACCATATACCTAACATTTAAGTTTTCATGGTTCAAACCATCAACAATATTGCGTAGTTCGTCCTTTAAAGTCATGGCCCCACGTGCTTCATCTATTACTTTGTTAACGTCTGTAAGGGCAGGAATGTTGGGTAGAGGAGGAAATTCATAGATATGTTGTTTTAGGACGGATTTATTTTCAAGTACAAGTTCTTCCAAAATTTTCACAGTTTTGATCATAAGCAAAGAATGCTCTTTTTGTTTCTCAAGTAAGGGGATAAGTGCAGCAAAAACCTGAGAGATTACATGTTTAGTGCTAGACGGGGATACCTTCGCCAATTGTTTAATAAAACAATGTAAGACGGCAAGCCCATCACTTTGCAGCTGTTCCTTACCAATTGCATGCATGAGAAGAACCATGAGTTTTGGTACATAAGTGCTAAGGTGGGAACCCATCATACTGATCAACATTTCTATACGTCTTGTTGCTTGAATTTGCAGTGAGATGTCGTCTGCATGGAGCATCTTACGGTCAATACTGTTAAGAAGACCAACAAAATGGTTCCTTAAAAATCCTGGAAGATCCTCATTTCCTGTCAATATTTTTGCAATTTCTTTTATCATCAGAGGCACCCTTGATAACCTGTAAACAACAAAAGAAAGTTTCTGTGACTATTATTTTGCTACACACCAATAAAGATGGAGAAGAACAAACCAAGTAGAATTTTCAACAATAAGTACTTCATACAGCCAATACTAATAAATATATACCCAAGGAATTCATACATTCCATCCCCAACAAAAAGTCAAAAAGGGTTTTTTGCTAACCGTAAAACATAAGACCAATGATCATCTTCAGATTTAAATCAACAAAGCATACTAAAAAAGATATATAGTAAAAAAATAGATAATCATTCCTACTTCATTCATCTAATTAGGAAATTATGGCAATAATAGGTACCAAAAATGTTTCCTAAAAGAAATGTACTGATTTGTAGTGTTATTACTATCCAACACCTAATAATAATAAAAAAAACTCAAGAAGCCAAAAGAATCATTGGTTTGTTTGTTTTTGAGTTTTGGGACAGACAAAAGAGTGGTACAACCAACGTTTTAAAACCCGCTTCGACCCGGCCGGTCGAACCGCTGGTCGAACCGGAGTGTTGACCGGTCCGTCGTACGCCGGGTTTTTGCTGCAGTTTAAACTGGATTGAACCGCCGGGTTTTGGTCGACGTCGACCCTTTTGAAAACCGCTGAATACCGGAAACCGGGCGCATTTTCAAGTTCTAAATGAAAGAAAAAGAAGAAGAACGATGTAGACAGATGATGTAACAGATGATGTAACAGACATGTAGGCTACGTAACTAAACCATACACATACTAATCTTGTTAAAGATCGACCGATTACGGCTTCGGATTCATGTACGTCGGCGAAGAGTAATATGTTTCAGTGGTGATGACTGAAAATGGTGATAGACTAATAGGTGTGTGGGTGAAAGGATTTGGGTTTTATGACATTTTATTTGATTAAAACAATGGAGAAACAAGGAAAAGAAATATTGAAAGTTTGGTTTGAGGGGTGATGAACAATAGGCTAGCTTTAGTCAAGTGGTGATATGACCACTTCTGAAAACTGGGTATATACTTTTGATACAGTGTGCTAGTTAGTACAAATGATTTTCTTTTATAAATATACAAGTACTCGTATTTACATGAGTGTCCTTGTTGGGTCAATACTTATAAGTTTTTTTTTTTTTTGAACAGACCCTATAAGTTTGGTGATACTATATTTTTCTATCATAGAAACTCAATGTGCGTAACATTTTTTTTGTGTACACTTTGAATAAAGGTATTTCTCTCTTTGGCATAAAACCGGTTTGACCCGGCGGTTCAACCGGTTGAACCGGTGAACCGATCACTCGACCGGGTCAATTAAAAACCCGGGTTTTAAAACATTGGGTACAACTCAGTACATAGAAAATCATTACTTGATCCACCTCTAAAATAGTTACAGTTATAAGAAGGATCAAAGAGAAAGTTAATAATCTGAAGGCATGCAGGGTATTAAAGTTACAAGATGCATAACTATGAAGAAGGACCCTCGATTGGAATTTGGATGCATGTTTAATCTAAGATCCAAACAAAATAAACATTCTGAAGTTCACTTTGATTCATAACTGAGATTAAATTGAACATTTTACCTTATGCTAGTATCAACTGAATCATCCACATCCACAGAACAGACTAGTTCATCCAGAAGCGCAGGTAAAGCAGCTGCAAAAATTTCTGTTCTGTCGGAGCCAGTCTGATCACGGTAGAACTGCAAAGCACAGTCAAGTTTGTGTCCATCTGCTTGATAAAGAGCGAAAGCAAGAACCTTTGGTAGCCAGTTGACTATAAGTTGAACCATATCTGTGTTCAAACATTTGGCCAACTCATATAAGGTAACAACTGCTTGCTCATTATCCTGCTGAGCGATCACAAGCTTCGGGAGGACCACTGGAACCATTTTTTTAACAAATTCTTCAGCTTTAACATTAAGAAGAGTTGCTGCAAATTCTTCAACCATTTTTGGACTTTTAGCAAGCCGCAAAGATAGATAATTATATACTTCGTTGCGTATATGAACATATTTAGCAAGGATTTGCTCCAAACCTCCTTTATGATGTAAGAAGCAAGATCGATGAATTAATTTAGACGCAGACATTCTCACGGTCACATATGGATTGTCAAGTTGCTCTATTAATATAATAAGAGTCCATAGGAAGAGTCGACCATGAATATCTGCTGCAACCATGATACACGCTGTTGTTTCAAGAAGAGTTTCAAGTACTTCTGGATCACTAGCTGCTTCATACCCTTGTCTCAACTTATCCAAAAATCTTTGCTCTTTGGTTTTACCAGCTGACTCTTCATCCAGAAATAAACCAGTCAATATACGATGCTCAATGAAACACCTAATGTGTCTGCTAAATGCTTCTCTCACGGACTTCCTTCTATGAAGCAGTAGGTAATCAATGGCTTTTAGCCAATTAATTTTTGTTTCATGTAAAGTATCTGCACTCATGTGAACAAGGATCCGTCCAACTATTGACACACAAGAAAGCTGAACCTCTTCAGATTCATCATAAAGGAGAGTGAAAAAGATGCGGATAAGACTTGTGTAATCACAATCCATCTTAGGCGCCAGATTACCAACATTACGGAGATCGGGTTCTATTGAAAACAAGTCATGATTACAATTGACACTTTTGTCACACATAGAGCACCAAAATCCTCGCATTAGTTGATCCCCAGTCCAACTTCGTTTGTTGTTCTCGTCTTTTAAGTATAATTTGCACTTGCTTTCAAATAAACTTGCAGCGCCATCACAAGATCCATAGAGACATGCCAAATAACCAAGAGAAATGGCGATGAATCTCTTAGCTTTATCATTCTTCTCGTTTGACAAGTACCTGCCAAAACCATACCAACAATAAATCCAAATGACAAAAGGAGGAAAAAAAGAAGCGGAATAAAACCTTTGTTTGACCTATACAAGAGCAAATAGCATAGAATAACGAGGCTATTAAAATTTAGCACACTACAATTGTTGCTTGAAACATTTTAAACTCTCGTAATGTTTTAGGCTTCTGGTTATTGCTTATGGGTGTGAATATATGCAAATTCACTATAAATGCATAAGATATAAGAAGTTTGCTTACTCCAATCTCTTAAACATCTGCCTCAGTGTACCAAAGTGGCACAAGACAATTAATGGCATTGCAATAATGGCTTCACTTCTAACCTCTTCTGCGTCATCCTGAAGACCCAAGTCCAAAATACCTAAATGACTCCCACTTTGAGACAGAGCTTCCATCATGGAAAGGATCTGAATGCAGAAACACTTTGTCGTAAATGGCAAACAGGGTTCAGCTGCCATAGAAGAATGATTCCATGGAATCTTCAACACTAACTGCATTAACTTTGCAGAATTGCCATTATCTCCAAAAAGCTTGTCCTTCTCAGGAAGAAATCCTAAAATGACAGGAGTTGCATTTTCAGTTAATGATCTAATCATCATTATTTAAGTTAAACAATGTCATGGGTAAGATACATTCAGAAGCAATTATTTGTGAGATATTATGATGTGCGTCCATGTTAATTACTATAACAGATTTAAAAGGTATCTAATAGTAATACAAGTTGTGACTGAAATTGTCTTTAATTTGTATTCAAGTAGTTGCTAGTCTTACCAAGACACATACATCAGGAACTCTAGAATAAATGAACTTACTCAGTTTAAGCAGTAAACTGTGAAGTGCTTCAAAATAGATAGATAAATCAATCCCAATCAAGCATCCTTTGTTTGCCTGCAAGAAATAGCCCTCACTTAATTTATGGGAAAAGCTGATTTTATACCTTAAAAAAAAGATATTACCTGCTCACAAATCCAAGGAATCCATTCAACCATTTGACGATACACTTGACGTGATATTTTTGCACGTGGGTATTTACAGAACACAATGCATAGCATGCTTAGAGCTGTCAGACAAATTTCTGGTTTTACCACATTATCCTCACCAGGAGGTTCCAGATATTCAATAAATGAAAGAAGTGAGGACCCTATCTTTTCAGCATATTCCTTTTTCCCTTTAAGATGTGGGTAATAAACCTCTTTCACACTATGCAAACTAGGCTTGAACTTTTCAGATTTGTCTACCTTCTGTCGCTTAATATTAAAAACATTTGGGAGATGAACTCGTCGTTTTTCTCCAACTTTTACTGAATCACATCCATGGGCTATTAACAATGAATCATCTGTGCAATCATCCCCATTGGTTGTCTTGACAAGAAAATCAGGATCAAGAATTTTTAGTGCCACTTCGAAGCACTCAACCAACCCATAATAAGGTTTTGAAGAGCAAAGATTATAAACTAATGATTCCGGCTTCCAGATATGAGGAGGGCAAACTTTAGCAATTCGAATATATGTACCACATAGTGCAGCCTGAAATACGTAGGCAACAAAATAATGAGAAAATTACTGATATAGGCGCTAATGCATCCAAGTCAGCAATTCTGTCATATTGCTTAAATATCTACATATGCTGGGGTAAGGATATGTAGATGTATGTCTTGTAATATAAACCATAGTCACAGGAAACGCTGACTCGCCTGCGATTTTCGTTCCGGATCGCTCATACGCAAACGTGGTACGATCGTGTTCTGGATCGCTCGGGACTTAGCGAACCGCGACCTGTTTTGCGATCCCGTGCCGAAGCGAACCGTGTTCCATGTGACTATGATATAAACATAAAAAATTATACCTTGAGCTCAGGACTTCCAGTCTTCTGCATTGACACGGGAAAGACATTGATTATATCGTTCGCAGTCAGCTTAATAACATCATCAGCACAACTAGAGTATAGTGCTTGAAGGCATCCACCCAAGGAAGAATCATAACTCGTGTCTCTGCAAAACATGGTGGTTACTAGTGTTCTGAGAGATGAACTTTCCATGGACTATAAAATAACAGACTTCACCTGGCGAACTCAAGCATGCAAAAGCAAAGGCTAAAGGTGAACAATGATTCTTTTAATTAAAGGTAGAGGTGAGAATCCACAATGTACTTGGGTTGGGTCCCATCATGACAATTGTAATTTTCTATGTTTTATTTCATATTGATCTAGGGTCAAGTTAAGCATCACTGATAGAACCTACATGTCAGGAAGTAGGTTATCTTGACGAGACAGCCGACTTTGTATTTTGTTTGTATTTCCTTTATCAAGAAAAAATAGCATCCCTCCTATCAAATTTTTAATGCCAGTTGCCCGAATTGTAGGGTGGGTACATACATATGGTAGACCGTATTGTCTAAAAAATGAAACTATACAATACCATTTACACTGACCGAGCTATAGACCACCAACTGTGTAATATTTTCTATGAAGAAGTTAATAGATGGAACTATAGGCACACATTTTTACAGTACACCCAACCATTATGTTTCCTATTTCTTTATATGTAACTCAAGTGATTTTTTTAAATCACATATGCGCCATTATCTCTTCGATTTGCAAATCATAAATGAGGTCCTAAAAACGAGAAATTATTTATTGGCAATTAGTTGGACTAAGAAAGGATACAGGCGGCAACCTTGGCCTTATGTCATAATTTTCTGATCCTGACAATTAATATAAGCAATGAACTTCTTTAAAATTCTATTCCTACCAGTGGATAAGTTTAGAGTGGTGAGGTTCAATGTAATGCATGCAATGAGCATCCACCCCCAAAATGCATCAATCAACTCACTCTACTAAATCTACAAACATATTGTGTCCCTTTTGGCTGATTACAGATTATCCGTGGAAGGGGCTGGTTTCAGACTTACAGATTATCTCACTAAATTTGCATTTGCATCTTTGTATTTTTTGACTTACCTGAATGCAGAACTTTGTTGGTAATCTAGCTTATGTTGAGTAACCTTCTTAAACTTTCATGGTATGATTCCATGCAAGAAATAAAAAGCAATCACAGGTAAAACTCAAGATAACATAAGATGCCATGACGGTCAACTAAACAGTCAATGATAAAACACAATCTAGATAGTGCCAGAAAACCAGTTACTAACAGCAATATTAATACCTGAACACAGGATATCCATCCTCCACTTCACTCAGTATGGTTGATATTGACAGAATCATGTATTCACAAGGGATGATGTCATCACTTACAACAGCTCCCAAGATGCGCACCAAGTCAAAGCAAGCCTTCATGGCGTTTTTTTTATTAGAAACCAATGCAATGTTTATGGGGACAAAAAGAAGACGCTTAATAGTAGGGTTACAAGTTACAACCGATTAATGTAGAATGAACAGCAAGTAAAGTCAAAACTAACCATTTGCAAAGCAGCATCCCCATAGCACAGTAGCTTGCACGCAGCCATAACAAATGGCACATTTATCAGCCCTTCCACATTTAGAGCTCCTTCAGTTAAGCATTTACATGAAATTTTAATCATCCAAGTAGCAAAAAGCTGCCACCTGGCAGGTTCTGTGAGGTTGATCATAATACCAAAACCATCAATCGGTTTATTGCATATTGGGAGTTCACTGAGGACAGTAGAATTGGTAGCAATTCCAGATAGGGACGCATTGAAACACCTCAGAGAGACTTCCAACTCTGGTTTGCTAGTGTTAATGGTTATTGATGCTATAGTATAGAGATCTGTACAGAGGAAAAAACATATTGCAGTTAGCTTGTCAAATGTTCAAACCAGCAGATAGGAAAAACTAATTCTGCTAGTTATGATTGTTGCTTAATAGTCCAACCACCAGTCCTTAAAGAGATGCTCGTTCAGAGATAAGTTATCTGAAATACTATGAACATTGGACAACTGTTTTATTAGTGATACATATGAGTCAAATAATTATAGTTTAGTATGTTTGTGGTTTGTACCTACAACCCCCCTCATTAGATCTTCAAAAAACTGACGATATGCATCTCGATCTCCTGTACGGAGCAAGGATAAAAGGGACCCTAGTGTCTCAAAAATTATTCCATGGCGAGAGCTGAAAGAGGCAAAGCCAGCAGCCAGGTGAAAACAAATGAAAATGCGATAGTTCATTGAGAAATAAAAGAGAAGAACTATAACAAGTCTAAACAATCACAACACAGAGACAAGAACATCGAAGATGATAAATAACCAACCCTCATATATGTACATCATGTTCTTAAAGGTGGGGAGATTATTCCTTTTCTATTAAGCAAATTACAAGCCAATATACAAGAGTAACAAAAAACTTCAAGTTTAAACGATAACACACAATTTTCTTACAAGCAACAGTGAGTAATACAGCTCCAAAGTTAAACTGATGGGTATTTGTTCAAGCTGGCTAATCCTTACGTGACAATAATTGCTGAGGTCTTCTTCCTACTAGTCACAGACTCAAAGGTGCTAATTCTAAGTTGTGACCAAATATGTTACTAGCTAACAAAAGGTGCCCCTTATCACGGCAGGTCATATAACAGATGGTTAGATGGTTTGTGTATGAACAAGACCTTTGACATACTATGAACACTTAGCCTGATTAATCCTATTAGTCAAACCAATTACTTGTTACTGCTAACAATAATTAAGTTTGAGGACAGAACAACAATGAATATAAACATGCTTACATGTTCATAAACACAACAATAGCATCTGTAACATCACTTAACTCATTTATGTTATTAATTAGCAGAATGATTGATATTTCGATGAAATAACAAAAGAAATACTTTCTAAATATTAACTTGAAGTATAAATTACTCACGAAAATGAGGGTTCAGCAAAAAAGGGTAGTATACGACAGATTATCGGTAAAATTGCAGTGGCCTTTCCGTGAAAGAAAACTCCAGGAAAGTTCTTGACTGTATGAGTCAATAATTTCAACACAGCAATCACCTCCCTCTCGTTTGCTGCAAAATCAAAGTACAAAAAGCACATAAATCCCTAGTTAAATACAATACTCACGCAATAGTAACCTTTTTTCCTTTTAATAACGGATTAAACTTTACAACAGTACTAAAAACACAAACTTTTAGCACTAAACTGTAATCGTATTATCAACAACAACTAGAATATTCATTATTATATAAAAACATATCAAGCATGCAGCGAATTCACACTTATGATACATACCTAAATGTCATTTGCCAACGGGAAATAATAAATATGCATATGAACGATACTGCACATATAATAATCAGCAACAGATTGAAAAATAATAATGAAGAAAAATTAAAAACCGAATTTGCATATAAATAGCTTAAAAAACAGACAGCTGGGCAACAACCTACAAGAGAAAAGTGTTGTGTGGGCGTTAATTCGTGTACTGAGTCAAGTGTATTAACAAATTGACAACCAAGCACCTCTAATTAAGTGCAATTTTACTCAACTGGTGACACATACAACAAGTTTAACAACTACGGTAGCACAACCTAACTAATTGATTAAGATTAATAACTAACTATCTAACTAAAAGTAACACGTCAGCATTGGATAATTGGTTAGGTTGTGTGCTACTTTTTCCTTGTGCACGCATATTTAGACATAAAAGCCAAAAATGACTATTTTTCAGAGATTTTCAAATTCTGATTACCACTTGTCGTTTCTTAAGAGCTTCAAATCCACATCTTCTCTAGCGTATTGACTTTTTTTTAGAACGGCAATTTTTTCACACCCTATACCACCTATCTCACAATATATATTGTTTTAAAAAAAATTGATCACATAAATCTGATGTAAACACTTTCAGATCGAAGTATTTCGATGGTTCTATCGAAATCTTAAATCGGATAAAACTCAGATTTAGAAACGAGAATTTGTTTTGATGTTATGAAACTGAACCATAGATTGTGATATGTATATATGACCAACAAAAACTAAATGTCGGTTGTAACTGCAACAGTTAAACTAACCACCGAATTAGTTTAAATAAACGGGCAAAAACAAGTCCATAATTTCCGGAAATTTTATTTTCAAGTGCGTTTTTAACATAGTACTTTATACCAAATAAACGTGGCAGCTCGAGCCTGCCAGGGGCTGCCGCCCCTTGGACCCTGCTACGAGGGGCGCTGCCCCCGGACCCCGTCATTCGGGGCTTCGCCCCCGAATGATAATCATAATAACGTCATACAAGTGTGCACTCCGCACAACCCCGACTTGTTGAACATTTATCACGATTATACATTGGTCAACTAAGTCAATCCATTACACTTAAATCATATTGGTGACACAAAATCACCAACTCGGGCGTCTAGGTTGGTGGGGAACACACATATCAATAGACCAAAGGCCTGTTGACTTGAACGTCTGAACAAACAAACACAGGCTAACTACGGCAATGAAACCTAACCAATTGTTTGAGATGCAGAATAAATTACACGTCAGCAATGGATAAAAATCTAACATTGCTAGGTTTATATATATATATGAGAAATAGTGTGAAATTAGGTGAAAAGAGAGAGTAAT
This sequence comes from Tanacetum coccineum, assembly GCA_026074375.1. Classification (NCBI taxonomy): domain Eukaryota; kingdom Viridiplantae; phylum Streptophyta; class Magnoliopsida; order Asterales; family Asteraceae; genus Tanacetum; species Tanacetum coccineum. The sequence goes on from BQNB010006324.1 coordinate 53,995, forward strand.
TTAAGAAAATTAGGTTAGGTTACCAGAAGAAGAAGGAATGACGTAAGTGTGAAGGAGATTGGGGATAACGGCTCGAAAACGGAGTTCTAACGAGGCGTCATCATCATTATTATTAGGAGGCGTTGAAGATGATGCTATTCGTTCACGGAGTTCGTGTACTAAGCTTGACAAGTTCGCCATTATAACCTTTTCCCTCCTTCCGCCCTTTATTTAAAGGATACAACACTACTTACTTGCTTGGGGTTTTATAACAACCCGACCCGAAAACAAAGCATCTACTACGATGCTAAACTTTTTCAAATACTTTTTGCTATCAGTAAATTACACTATTCGTCTCTAAAGTCAGCCCCGTTCACCCATTTGGTCCATCGTTTTGAAAATCGGCAGAAATGGTTAAGAAAGTGGTCATTTTTGTGCGCTTTTGGTCCCAATGGATGAACTGTCGTTATGTGTTGTTGATCCCTTTTGAATAGATCTTACTTAGCTTGTTAAAGCTTAGTTGTGTTAGATAAATCCAAGACAACTATGGTAGAAATTAAGATTGCAAATACTACAAACTATGCGGAATCTAGCTTGTAATACTAAGAAGAACAATGAAACAGTAAAACAAGATATTGTTAAACTTTCAATATATTAAACACAATCAAAGTTACAGAATAACCTTGAAACTATGAATACTAACTATTTTTTGCTATGAAAACTATATAAAACTTGATATCTAGATCTATGCCGTAGGGTTCCTTTTATACACCAAGGAAACTCTAATGGGCTTACAAAACGCGTTACATGATCATGCATATCTATTGCTAATATATCTCATGCATATCACATAAGCGTACTAACTATTTTAACTAACAGTACTAACTATTATAACTAACAGTACAAATAAACTAACAGTACTAACATTTTGTACTGGCAGTACTAACTATAACACTAGTAGTATTAACTTAGCTTGGTAGTACTAAGTCTTCTTTTGGCAGTACTAAGTCTTCTTTTGGCAGTACTAAGTTTTCTTTTGGCAGTACTAAGTTTTCTCTTGGCAGTACTAAGTTGAACCAGCAATAGAAACTTGTAGAAGCCCTTAATTCCCAACAATCCTCCCCTAAACTTGTGATTTACCTTCAAATCATCAAGTTTCTGAATTAAACCTTCTGTGTAGAGAGGATGCTTCCAAACACTTTATTGTCTTGGTCTGTTTGCTAGTATGAAGATTTTCTTTAAAAGTTCATTTGCCATCTCTGAATATTGATCCACTTGCAGCTTGTTACACAACATCAAAGTCAGAAGCCCTCTTGTCAGTGGATAATATTTCTCAACCAACATGAAGATATCATGTCCTCTGTCTGTAGATACATGGTGAACACCACATGTATCATATAACCTCCATGTCAATGGATCATGGATATATCTCTGAAGCTTCCACAGAATGTCATCAGTATCAGGTTCAAACAACCTCTTCAATTCAACCCATAATGCTCTTTCTTTGTCATCAGTAGGGTCTGTTGAACTGAATCTTTCTTTAACCAAACTCCATAGCTTATCCAGGTCATCTCTGTCAAAATTTCTTTTACATATCATCAAAAGTCTGATAAGCTTCTGTATGGTTTCCAACTCTGATAATTTTTCAATACTTTCTTGTATCTTCAGAGTAAACCTCCCAGTCTATGATTGGATATTTGACTCGTAGGGCTTCAACATAGACTTCTTCCACTGGAACTATCATCATGAATTTCTGTAGCTCTTCTTCTGATAATTCCTTTTCCTCTTCAGCTGATTGTTCTTCATTAGTCTTTTGCCTCTTAGACCCTTCATGTTCAAGTTCTGTTTCTGCAGTTCTCTTAGAACTTCCAGTTAATATCTTAGGAACTAATCTGTCACTCTCCATGGGAACAAAATCTTTTACCCTCTTCATTGTAGTCTCAAATAACTCCTTGATCTCATCAAAGGAAAGTTTCTTCAATTGTTGTAGAGTGTGACTTCCCATATTCTTGATATAATTACACATGTAAGTTCTTTGTTGAGCTTGAGTCATGGGTTTGTTCCTTCTTTGTTCAGCTCTTTGTTGGGCAAACAGTCTCTTTCTTTCATTTATCATTTCTACAAGCAGTCTTGCTTTCTCAGCTTCAGAGAATTTTCCTCTTTCTTCTGCTTGTAACTTCTGTGCTAATTCTTCATCAGCTTTAATTTGAGCTTGTATGTTATCCCATTCTTCAGCATTGAAAGTGTTAGCTTCTTCATGAACTCTGGATATCCTTTGTCTTTCTTCTTCATCAAGTTGTTCTTGCAATCTCAGAGCTTCTTCATACCCAAGTCTTTCTTGCTCTAGTTGCAACTTTGTTTTCTTCTGAACAGGTTCAGCTTCTTTCATAATAGCTTTGCCTTTATCTTTTCTCTTTGCTGCACTTCTTCTGATGTACACTAAACTTTCAGCAGCAATTTTAACTTCAGGGCTGACAGTACTAACTTCTGCACCAGCAGTACTAACTGGTACATTAGCAGTACTAATATCAGGCTCAGCAGTATAAACTTCTTCAGGAGCAGTAAACTCAAAATCAGGTTCCAAATCATGCTCATGCCTCCCCTGAGTCTGTGCACCCATCTGTACCAGAGTAATTCCCTCATCTTCATCAAGCTGAGCAATCTTCCTCCCCTGTTTGGAAGGATCCTCCAAGTCATCTTCATCTTCTGAAACAACAAGTCTGACCCTTCTTCTAGCTTTGCTTGACTTAATTATGTTCTCCAACTTATTCACCTTCATGATGACCTTAGAGTAAGCAGCGTCATATGTCAGTTTGGTATGCTTCAAGTCAGATTCCAAACTCTCCACTTTCTTGGACAATGTAGTACAAAGAACCGTCAATTCATGAAGTGTCATACTGCCCTCATCACTTCTAAGTGAGTGAACTCTTAGGAGAGGTGAATCATGGGACATGGTAGCAGCCTCTTCTGCAACATGGGTTATTTACATAGATGGTGGTGAAGTTGGTGGTTGTGAGGTGGATGGAGCACTGGTGGGTGTGTGATGGGACTCAACTGGGACTGTTGATCCTTCACCCTGAAAAATTTGGGATTCCTTCTACATCTAAAAAAATTTAGGCCATGAACAAGCATTGTGGGAAACAATGGAATGTCCACCCCCATTATAACCCTTATAAATCCTTATCATATTGCTAAAATGTTTTTTGCAGTAGAGTAGGAGCATATATATGTTCGTTTGGTAAGGTAGAGCTGTCTTTTGTGTTTGTTCAAAAGATTTGTTAAATTTTGGATACATTAAATATTTAGAATGATTATCCAAGTTTTTCAACATGCGCATCAAAATTCATTTTTTGAAAAATTAAAAGGTATGGTTTGTAGCCAAGCAAATGATAGCGTGGTTTTGTTGCTACTAATTTGTCCCAAGTAGTTTCTTAGCAACTAAACAATGAAAGTATAGTAGGATCAAAAACCTCCATAAGGATGAAAAGTGCACCTTGTGAAAGTTAAATCTGGTCAGTATTGTGGGACACATTACCCAATAAGAGCAAGTTGCATCAAAAAATTTCAGTAGTAGGTAAAGTTACAAATACCATCTGAATCTTCTAACTGAGATGCCTCCTTATAGATGCTTCAGTACCCAGTCTTAACTCTTCCCATCAATTGTTGCAGTTATTTCCTCTATCCATTACCAGATGTGTTGCAGAAGCAGTTTGCCAAATTATTGGTGAGTGAAACATAGATGGTTGGGTTTTCAGTGAGAGCATACTTAATATGAGTATAATTGAGAAAATCCACTATCCGATGAAACCCTTCACTTCCCTCTGGTTTCTTGCAAGAAGGCGACCTTATTGTGTTTGTCACAGAAGTCTAAATTGCATTTGTTTTTTGAGGAAAAGTTGTTAGGGTTCTGCGGGTTTTGATCGTGGAGGAGTGTATGTATCTTTGGGTAAAGGCAATGAGATAATAGAGAGTACTTAAGAGTTTTTGATTGGTCCGACGAATAAAATGAGTATTTACTCTTGATGAAATCTTGATATATAACAGAAAACGTGTATGATTTAGCCAAATCAAGGAAAACCTATAAGACAAAGTAGTTGGCGGAAATATCTCTCAACGGCTATGTTAATTTAATGAGGTATTTTGTAGTTGCCTGTCGAGGATGTTATAACGTCACCCAACATATACTAAGTTAGCCTATCAGTATAAACTTTAAGTCCCTCATCCGTATTAACTTTACCCAGCAGTATTATGATTGGCACTGGCAGTCTAACTTAATAGGCAGTATTTAAGGTTATGCATAAAAGTTTAAACAACCAATGTTGTTTCCAACATGCATTTCCATCATAAATTTAGATTCTCTCGAGCTCTCTCTGTTTTTCCAATCTTACAATTTCACTTATTTTTTCTCAAATGTAATCTCTCTGCCTGTTTTTCATACTCACTATTCTTTTCTATTGTAAGCTCACTGATTATCTACATTTTCTTTTGTAATCTTCAAATCTCTCGTTCCTGTTTTTATATCAACAAGTCTCTCTATTCTTTTGAGTCTCCCTAATTCAGGACAGTTTTGTACAATGTGCCATCATTACATAAGTTTACATACTTTCCGTCTTTTTTTTTCTACTTCCTAGAGTGTATACTCTTGTGAAGTGGTGGATGATTGGACTATTTAAGATGTGAGTCTCAACTAGTTTGAGCATCTATCACAGCCCAATATGTATTCTGGTGGGACACCTGGGACCTTACTACCTAAACAATTCCTAAGGATTGGCTCTTTAAGTGTTGCCATAGATTGGGGTCTTTGAGTTACTCACTGCCTGCTCTGACTTTTATGGTTGATAGCATGGAGTGGAAGCCACCTTTCCTTTCTGCGTTCTCACAAAACTCATGATGGACAACCTCATCTAAACCTTTTCTAGGGGGATACAATAGACGTGGTATTCGTGGGTATCCCGTACCTCTTTTGAATGACCTAGATGTTTTTGGCGTCTTGTTTAACACATTCTTGAGGATACATGTGCTCTTCCATCCATGCTTGATGCATATTAACATAAGTAAGCCGGACGCGAGTCAAACGGTGATATTCAGTGGGAAGCTTTGTGCACATCAGGTACTCATGGATGCGGCCTGCAAGTGTTTGTCCAAAGCCGCAGAATTTGACGCTTTCCAAAGTGTTTGGCTTGGTGACATAGTATTTATTTGGAACTTTCTGTTTGTTCAGTTGTAGTTAGTTTTTATTTGCTGGACGTTATCTTTACGTTGCAGTCGTAGTGTCATTGACTAAACAGTACAGTAATCCTGGTGATATTCGTGTACTTAGTAACATAGATTGTTGGTGTCATTTTTTTCATCTCACTATATCTCTCTTTTCTTTTTCTCACCAATTCAGACAGTTTTGTACAATGTGCCATCAATTCCATAAATTTTATACTGTCCTCCCCACTTCCAAGTGTGTTAACTCTTGAGAGTGGTGGATCATTAGACTATTTAGATGTAGTCTCAAACCTAGTTTGAGCATCTACACCCACCCCCCCAATATGGTATCTGGGCACCTGGGACCACTACCTAAACTAGTTCCCTAAGGACTTGGCTCATTAAGTGTTGCCATGGATTGGGTCCTATTGATATTACTACTGTCCTACTCTACTTCTAAGCTAGAAGCAGTAGTGGCAGCCCTTTCCATTCTGTCACCCAACTCCTTATGGACAGCCCCATCACCAACCTTTACAGGGGGACCACTAGACTGAGGTATCTTGGTGTCTCGACCTCTTTTGACATGCCTATATGTTTTTTATTCTTTTTAACATACTTTTGATATTACATGTCCTTCCATCCATGCTTGACATAAGTAGCCTCCCCTCAAACAATACTTCAGAGGTGAAGTTTTCAACATCAGGTATTCAATATGCTTAGCCTGCAGGTGTTAGTCCATAGCCAAAAATACACAATCCAAAGTATTTTCTTCTTGACAGTATTAAGTATGACTAACAGTTTTAACAAGCAGTCTTAAGTATAACTAGCAGTACTAATTATACTTAGCAGTACTAATCCTTTACAAAACTTTTACAAAGACATAAAGAGATGTAGACATTAAGGATTAAGCATTCCAATACTTGAGACCAAGTACTAAAACCTTCCAGCATCAAAACCTTTTGTAAGAAGATCTGCAACATTATGATCAGTATGAATTTTAACCATTTGTATTAACTTTTTAGCATTGCAATCTCTTATAAAATGATGCCTAATCTCAATATGTTTTGTTTTAGAATGTTGAACAGGATTTTCAATAATGCAGATAGTACTGTTATTGTCAATATTAATGACAGTATTCATGAAATTATACCCATAATCCAGCAATTGATTTTGAATCCAGAGTACTTGTCTACAGCAACTAGCAACAGCCACATATTCAGCTTCAGTTGTAGAGGTGGCAACCACAGTTTGCTTCTTACACTGCTATGATATCAACCTATTTCCCCAAAACTAACAACCTCTAGTTGTAAACTTCCTATATTGAGTTGCTCCAGCATAGTCACTATCAGTATAAGCAACTAGTTCAAATGGAGAATCCCTAGAATACCAAAGGCCTAATGTTGGTTTGCCTTTTAGATATCTAAAAATTCTCTTATCAGCTAGAGATATAGTCTTTGTGTAACTTGTAATCTGGCACATCACATACTACAAACATAATATTTTGGCCTAGATGCTGTGAGATACATCAAAGACCATCAATAGATCTATAGAGATAGACATCAACATCATTAGCATCTCCATCTTTGACTAAAGGCTTTTCCAAATCAACTAGAGTAGAAGTAGACTTCACATCTATGTAGTTAAATTTACTCCAATCTCACTATCAATATTATCTGGCTAAAATATCCATCTTCCTTCTGTGTTACTTGTAATCCTAAAAAGAAAGTAAGTTCTCCCATAAACCATCTGAAACTTTATCCTTGCATAACTTCTCAAATCCAGTACATAACTCCTTGTTTGTAGAGCCAAAGATAATGTCATCAACATAGACATGTACAAATAAAATATCTCCTTTTTGCCGTTTGATAAACAATGTCTGATCTATCTTTTCTCTTTGAAACCCATTGCCCAACAAATAGTTGGCCAAGGTTTCATACCATGCTCTTGGAAGCTTGATGCAACCCATAAAGTGCCTTGACCACCTTGTAAACTATGTCTGGATGGTCAGGATCTTACAACTGGTGATAGTAACATAAACCTACTTCCATAAATATTTCATATACGAATGCACTCTTCACATCCATTTGATATACCAGAAAACCCATAAAAGAAGCATAGGCTAAAAACAATCTTATTGCCTCAATTCGTGCTACTGGAGCAAAAACTTCATCATAATCTATGCCTTCTTCTTGTCTATAACCCTATGCAACCAACCTTGCTTTATTCCTAATCACAATGCCTTTTTCATCTTTCTTGTTTCTGAAGACCCATTTTGTTCTAATGGCCTTCTTCCTTTTAGGCAAATCCACAAGTATCCAAACCTGTTGGAGCTTGAATTGAAGAAGTTCTTCCTGCATTGCTTCCACCCAAGATGAATCAGATAGAGCTTTAGCAATGCTTGTGGGCTCAATCTGTGATAAGAAACAAGCATATAAATAAGTATTCATGGTGTCTTGTGATTTCTCTTCATAAACAACACTGAGAAACCCTTGTTTAGAATTAGGTTTTGTCATTCTTCTTGTCTGAACAGATGACTTCACATCACCAATCACATTTTTAATTGGGTGATCTTTATAAATCCTTGTATTAGGAGTGGTAGGAACTGCATAGGAATTAGGAATGTTCCCTAAATCAACTTTTGGTTCATCTTCATCACTTAGGAACTCAACATGAGTGGCTTCAAGTGTATGACTAGCTCCCAACATGTCTTGGGGGCTATGTGGATCATATGAACTAGCGGTATTAATTGGTAGATCAACAGTATTGAATCATAGACCAGCTTATTAACTTCAAGGAATGGCAGTAATAACAATTGTCCAGCAGCATTAAACTTCCTTAGACTGCATTCATCATCAGACTAAACTTTTTCATCAACTCATTTTGTGGACCATTTCAACATGCTTTTTATGCAACATGAAGCAAAGATTATGATTCATCATTACCACATCCTTTGAAGGTTAATCAAAGTATGAAGCCTCTTTCCAAATTGCATCACAATACAATCTGAGGATTTCTTCTTTCTGAGTAGATGTATCTGCATTCAAATCTCCTTGTGTACCTGCAGATTCATTAGAAATTGTACTTGTAGCTACTACTACATAATTTATAGATTAGGTTAGAGAATCAATATCAAACAGCCACTTTGGACCATTCCCTTCTATCATAGGCTTATTCTCTAAAAACCCAATATGCAAGTTTCTCTACTTCCTATTCTATTGTTATACCCTAAAAGCTTAACTACTTAAAAGAATATCCAAACAAGAAACTTCCTCACTTATTCTATCAAACTTTCTAAATTGTCTAAAGTATTAAGACTGGAACATGACAGCCAAATGTCTAATAAAGCTTAAAGCTGGTTTAAAACCTCTAAAAAAGTTCATAAGGTGTCTTGTTATGAGGCTTGACTACTAAGACCCTATTATGTACATAGCAAGCAGTACTAATTGCTTCAGCCCAAAATGTGGTAGGTAACTTAGAGTCAGCTAACATGGTTCTAGCAGCCTCAATTAGTGTCCTATTCCTTCTCTCAACCACCCCATATTTGCTGAGGAGTCCTAGCTACACCGTATTCTCTCCTAATACCTTTCTCTTTGCAAAAATCATCCATAAATTTATTCTTGAACTCTGTACTGTAACACCCCAAAATACAACATGCAGCGGAATACACATGGGAGCTACTTCATAATACACATCGCTAGATACAAGAGAAACGACCTCTAAATGTGTCTTTTTTATTGTTTGTAAAACAATCTCGTTGATTTAATCAAAATCTTGAATTTAATATACATTTGTCCCATAATTGCATCACAATGAAAAGCTTGAATGTATAGACTCCAATGCACTTCAAGAAATCCGAGCATATAATTTCCCTGAGAAAAACATGCTTAAAAAGGTCAACATAAAGTTGGTGAGTTCATAGGTTTCTGTAAATACAAATCTTTAGTTTCAATAAATGTATCCTGCCCACTGAATCATCACAGTACCGTAAAAACGTTTAATTATACTGTCTCCCTACAGTATCATAAATTAAATTGATGTACCCATTTAAAATCCTTAAATGTCCTTCCAAAATGTATGTATGATTTTTAGAAATCAATTAGCTGTAAAATATGCAAGACCATTTCTATCCCCAAATAGTCCTAAAATGTACGTGTCAAAGTTGGATCACAAATATCCAAAATATGTATTGCCACTTTATTCAAGTGTGTATAAAACCATGATTACCATTACTCTAAGTTCATGAAACTAAGTCGCTAACATAAACAATGGCCATGTGCTTACAACGGATGTCCCCACCTGGACACCCTCAGCACTGAATTACTTGACGTGTGCCCAATCGTAATCCGACATGGTATAACGTTCGTTCCCGGTGATAGCTAGTCACCCGAACGGGGATTGTCAATCCCAAATAGATCTATCTTATAACATTCGCGCTCACCCTCCAAGTGATTTACAGTTCATGCAACCTAAGCTAATCCGTAATCATAAAAGTATAGTATGCGTTTACGTTCAAAAAGTAAACCAAGTATTGTATCTCCTCGCGAGATATATAAATGAGTATGTAAACCAAACAGGTAATCAACCATGTAAATGCGTTTGTAAACATGTATGCAGACGAGTTGAAAATGAGCACGTAACGAGTTTAAATCAAACACGTAATTGAATTTGTAACAAGCATGTTCTCACCCCAAAATATATGTAAAACATGTAAAACGTGGGGCTATGAACTCACCTTGATGTTGAAGAACGATTGATAGGTAGGCATCTAATTCACATTGATGATGAAGAACGATTGACAGATAGGCATCTAATATGCACAATACGAACGGAAGACGAAACGGCTCGATCAAGAAGATGCAGCTTAACTTAACGGCTAAGTCTCACTAGCCTAGGATAATGTGTTTGGGTTTCCCGATGAATGGTTACATCAACGCGTCACGTTGATAAAAGATTTATATTTAAAGTTGTAATACTTTGGTGGTTGGTTAAATAAAATAAATCGAAAAGTAACGCAACGTGTGTAATATATTCCTTATATATTACATATAAAAATAAACCCTTATATAACTCGTACCGTGAGTTATATAACAATTACAAACAATCCGAAGATTAATGTGACGTATATAATGCTTTGCAAGTATTATATAATAAGTGTGAGTAAAATAATTAAACCAATTAGTTTGACTCGTTTTCTGAAATCACCACTTAATTAAATAAATAAAAAGTTCCTGTATAAACGTAATCGTACGTTTTAAGATTACCAATTAAGTTAAACAGTGTTTGTAAAGCCTTTTACAACAATTATTAGGTTACCTTCTAGCTGATAATTATAAAATATAAAATAATATTTTATAACTTATATTTCGTTTCCTCGACGAATCGCGTCTAAAATAATCATCTCATTGTAAAAGTATAGTTTTTGTTCGATGGTCGGATTATCGTATAATACAAATTAATGTATCTTTAAAATATAATCTTGGTCCCTTTTTATCCGTTTATAACACCATATGAGTTTTAGTAAAACGTTACTAAATATTGAAATATATATATATTTCGTTATGACATTTTCGGTTATATAATGTTTTCCATATTCGCAAACTCTACGTTTTCCCTTTAATCAATATATATTGAAATCGTTCGTTTTTCAATATTTCAAATGCACGCGCTTTCTAGTTATAATATATATGTTGCAAGTATTCACGTTTCCGTTTTTCCAACTCCCGCGTCTATCAGATATGACATATATATTTACGTTGTTATATCGAAACTCACAAACTAATAAATATTGTATTTATATAACCCTTAACCGCCCTTTTGTTCCGATTTATAATTTATAAATCTCGTTAAAATTTTATATTCATAAAATTTTAATATATATTTATTGTTAATTCATCTTAACAAAATAATATATATAATATTTATTTAACCATTTTAAAACCACCAATGAGTATTTATCCAGTTTTAATATTTATTAAAACTCTAATTATTTTTATTTGACAATTTAATCAACTAGACAAACCCTCGTTGTCTCGCTATACCAAAACCTCCTTTGTGTCACTCGAACCAAACACGCCCTTAATATTTTCTGCTCAATCCATACGCACCCTAACGGCCCAACCAAATGCCCTCTTGGGCTGTCATAATACCAAACGCACCCTAAGTTGTGACCAACCCAAACTAAACACCCCTAGCTGCTAAACCCAACCCGACCCCGGCTGTCCCACAGCCCGACCCAACTGTCTCGCTGCCAAAACCCGACGAACGAACACCCCCTTCCCACGGCTGTTTATAACAGCCAAACAAACACCCCTCTCGGCGAACAACCAAACCAAACTCACCTTTTCGGTGGCATACCCACACCGCACGCACCCCTTGGCGGCTGTTAAAACTCACAACCCAAACGAACACCCCCTGGTTGTTATAACCATAACCCGAACACCCCTTGGTTGTTATAACCATAACCCGAACACCCCTTGGTTGTTATAACCATAACCCGAACAAACAAACACACCCTTTTTGCGTGACCCCTTTGGTGGGGCGGTGTTTATCCACCGAAACAAACCACCCTCGTGGTGGTGGCTGTGACGTGGTGGTGATGGGTGGCGTGATATGGTGATGATGATGATGAAACGATGATGATGATGACGGTGTAGGTGTGGAGGTGGTGTCACGGTGGGGAGGCAGCCGGAGGAGGGGGAGAAAGAAAATGGCGAGTGGCGGAGAGTGACCTAGTGGGTTGGATAGATCGGTTAACAATGATCACTTTTGGTTTCGGCCGGAAAAACCCGCCGGAAAATTTTCCGGCGGCGGCGTGGTGATGGCCGGCGGTGGCCGGTGGCTGCCGGAATTTGAGAGAGAGATGAGAGCATTATATGTATGTGTGTGTTTATAAAAGATGGAAATGAAAATGATATATATGTTTTTATTTATATATTAAAACTTTCATTTAAAAGTGACAAGTTTTAATAGGTGGAGGTAAAAGTGTAACTTTTTTTAAGATACTTTTTGATAGAAGCAGGTTGGGAATCATTTGAGCGACTTAACGATGATTTCAACGCGCGAAACTTGCGCCATTGTTTTTCGAATCATTTTTCTGATAAAAATGAGTATTTATTTGATATTATTTCATAAATATTTTCATAACATTTATAAAAATATTCGTTATTTATTTAGTGAACTAGTTACGTCTCGTTCAAAAGTAAAAACAGAAACAAATTTTTAACCCGTATATTTGCGTTATCAACAAACGTTTTTAATTAAAATGCTAAGTATTTTATTAAATAATTTTATTTAATAAAACGTGATAATTAAATATAATTTAATTATTATTATTTATTTTATTTTTTATTTTTTTGTTTCTAAATCTTGCAAGGGCATTTCAGTCGCCTTCTGACTGTTTTCGGGTCTCGGTCAAAACTAGAAAGTTATCAGGAATGTCGTTTTACATCAAATTGCTTTAGAGTCCGAATAATGAAAAGTGGTTTAGTGCTCGTTTTGGATAAATTCCGACCTAGGAATAACTTATATCGCTTTTAAATTCCCGAAAAAATTCTCGGATGTTACATATTAGGCTCCAGCTTGTGTCTAAATCAGTCACTACCTTCCAAACCTAAAGTGCTGAAAAAACTCTAAAATGGCTCGTGCACTAATGGGCTTAATATAATCATGAACTCCTGCTAGGTTAGTGAACACAATCTGTCCCTGAGCATACCTATGATCCATTAGCATCCTAGTACTCAACCCCTCAGCCATCAAATCCGGTAATCCCCTAAAGTCGAATACCTGAACCCTGTGTACCTCCCTTCTGTATATCCTAGCCAACCTCGTCTCAAAATCCGCTATATTTGCATCAGTGTACTGTAATCCCTTGTATCAGGTACTGGTTGCCTCTGATCAGTGGTGTGGAGAGCAATATCTATATAATCACGAGATTAGTACAAGGATTATAGAATTTTTAGATACATTTTGTTAATGAGGGTGGATACGGCGTATTCATAAATGGATACGCCTTATAAGGGTCAATATGGTCAATACGCCGTATAGATTAAAACCAATATGGCACATGGGTTTGAAAACTCAAGATCCTTTTTAAATCGATACATCGTATTCATTTTACTGAATACGTCGTATTGAGGTTTTAAAATTGGGTAAAATTTAGTCAATACGCCGTATCCATGTTAGTGGATACGCGTATTGTTATGCGGATTTCTAAAAACGAAAAAGGGTTTTCTTATTTCTACACACTTTGACCTATTCGTAATCTTATAAACTTCATAATTTCATTCATGGGGGGGGGGGGTAATGGTACTTAAGTATTATGGTTATGCATAAACACCCAAAATCTATTATCAATCAACCTTAACCCTAAGTAATGAAAAAAATTTCAACGTAAAAAAAGGAATGAATTAAGTTCTTTAACTTATGGTATTTGTCGAGTGAGGTTAAAACAAGAAAAAGATTATTGATTCTCCAAGAAGTTTTCCACGGTAAAGTTTTGTGTGAGAGTGAAAAGTGTGAAAGTGAGACTCAATCCGGCGTATTAGTTAGACTTTTATACCCAAACTCGATACGTCGTATTGGTGTTTGTCTAATACGTCATATTGGGCAAGTTAGTTGACTTAGTCACACCCTGGTAAAACATGGGATAATGCCGTATAGTGTTTAACTTAATACACGGTATCATTCTTGGAGACCAATTTCCTAATTTAAACAAAGCAAAGAAAACGTACCTTGGCCTCCGCAACATTCTTGCATAAATACCATCCTTATAATACCGCTTAGGGTCGAACAGAATGCCAAACGGTACATATAAATTCATAATGAGATAGTATTTGGATGGAAAAGACTTCTGTGATCTTAGAGTACGGCTATAGGTTTGTGTTATTACTTGCTAAGCAAAAGTTGTGTCTGATCATTTAACTTTCAATGAAAAATATTGACTAAGTGTTAGAACTGCTAGTTCTTAGTTACTACTGAATAGTGTAACTTTAGTATGCTAGTGTAAGTTACTGCTAGTTACTATTGTCTAAGTATATGTTATACTGCTTAGAGTAAAGTTAGTATCTGCTGGTGAAGATTGAGAAAATATTCTTAAAGTATACTACTGCTTGTACACAATTATGTTGTTGGTGTATAAGTTACTATGCTGATGTTCAGAGTTAAGTGCCGCTGGTACAAAGTTACAATGCTGGATAGATTACAACTGTGAAAGGATAATGACTGCTCAGAAAAAAATAAAGATTGCTTAAGATCAAGATTACTTAGTGATAAGGATTGTTATTTATGGAATAGTCTTTAAGAAATAATCTAAGTTTTTGGATATATATTGTAAAACGACTAGGACTCCTTGGTGTATTAAAAGGAGGTCCTAAGGCACAGTGTTTGACATCAGGATCATATTTAGAAATCTTTTTGTTTTGATATCGTTATAGGCTTCAAGGTTTTTGAACCCTAATACTAATTTAGAGTTTTCATATTAATATATTGAAGCTTTATTGTTAATTGTGTGTTCGTTAGAATTACTGTTTCATTGAAGAATTCTTTCTTATATTAAGATTAGATTCCGCATAATCTTTAGTTTATCAAACCAAAGTTTCTATCATAGTTGTGTGAGGATTTATCTGCATAACTAACCTTGCACAAGCTAAGGAATTTCAAGATCCATTTGAAGTGGGATCACACAAGTGGTATAGAGCTTGTTGCTTTGAGAAACTTTGCTAAGAAGACCATTGATCAAGGACTAGTACTATATGGTGGCTGCATCAAAAAGTTGCATATGCTCAAACCAGGTGAGTTATGAGCTTTAGAGGATGAGGAGGAACAGTACATCCAGATGGTTGATTTATTCCTATGGGAAGTCATTGGATTGGTAATGCAACTTTAATACAAAACATGGTGAAGGTGTTGAGACTATATTGCTCCTGAACTGCTAAAGAAAAGGCACAAATAGAGGTTAGGGTTGAAAGCAAGAAGCATCTTTATTGGATGGGGAATGCGCTAATGAACATTAATTGAGAAGTTTAACTCCATCAAAGATGACAAGTCATTGCTGCAGGCTATTAAGAAGAGGTTTGGAGGGAATACTGCTACTAAAAAGACTCAGAGGAATCTTCTAAATCAACAGTATGAAATTTTTACTGCATCTAGCTCAGAGGTGTTAGATCAAACCTTTGATAGGCTTCAAAAGCTTATCAGTCAGTTGGAGATTCATGGTGAAAGTATCTCACAAGAAGATATAAATCAGAAGTTCTTAAGACGTTTGTCACAAGAATGGAACACACATAGCATTGTGTGGAGGAACAAGCTTGAGATAGATACATTAAGCTTGGATGATCTTTACAACAACCTAAAGATCTATGAACCAGATGTCAAAGGGACATCAAGCTCAAGCACAAACACACAAAACATAGCCTTTGTGTCCTCAAACAGCACCAACAGTACAAATGGAGGAATTAATACTGCTCATGGTGATACAAATGCTAGCACTCAAGCTATTGCTATTAACTCAATAACAATTGACAACTTGAGTAATGCTATCATCTGTGCTTTCTTTGTAAGTCAACCAAATAGTATACAACTTGACAATGATGACTTGCAACAATTTCATCCTGAGGATTTAGAAGTGAGATAGATTTAGGTTGGGCAGATGGCTATGTTAACACTGAGGGAAGAAAGATTACTTGAAGAAACACTCGAAAAGGGAGTTTCTGTGAATGGTACTGAAACCATTGGGTTTGATAAGTCTAAGGTGGAGTGTTACAACTGTCACAAAAGGGGACACTTTGCACGAGAGTGCAGGGCTCTAAGGAACAAGATACTGGGAATAGGAAACACAAGAAGTGTGCTAGTGGAGACAACTACTTCTAATGCTTTGATCTCATGTGATGGTCTTGGTGATTATGATTAGAGTGATCAAGCAAAAGAAGGTCCAACTAACCTTGCACTTATGGCTTACTCTTCTATAAGTTATAACTCTAAGGTATCTACGGATTCAAACTATTCATCATCTTGTTTGAAAAATGTTAAAATTCTTAAAGAAGAAAATGAACAACTGTTAAAAGATTTAAGGACATCTAAGATAAATGCTATTACTTATAAAACAAGTTTAGAGTCTGTAGAAGCAAGATCGTATAGGGTATAGAAAATAGTCTGTTTATGAGGAAGATATCAAGGTCTTAAAACATGATATTCATTTAAAGAGAAGTAGCCTTTACAGTGCTTAGGAGAGGTGGAACTGCTCAAAAAAAAAGATGAAATTGAGCTAACAATAGAAAATTTTGAG
This sequence comes from Tanacetum coccineum, assembly GCA_026074375.1. Lineage (NCBI taxonomy): Eukaryota > Viridiplantae > Streptophyta > Magnoliopsida > Asterales > Asteraceae > Tanacetum > Tanacetum coccineum. Next base: position 70,448 of record BQNB010006324.1, read on the forward strand.
AATTTATCTAAAAACTTAAGTAAACTACTAGATTGTCAGATAGTTGATAAGTGCAAAACAGGTTTAGGGTATAATGTTGTTCCACCTCCCTATACAGGAAACTTTATGCCTCCAAAACCTGATTTGTCATTCTCTGGTCTAGAAGAGTTTGTAAATGAGCCTATAGTTAGTGAGCCTACAGTTAAGAAGCCTGTAGTTGAGAGTGAAGCTAAGGCTAGTGCAGACAAGCCTAAAGCAAGTTAGAAGAATAATTGGTGCTCCGATTATTGAGGATTTGGGTGTTGATAGTGAGGAAGAGATGGGCTCAGGTAAGAAAGAGATAGAAAACAGTTAAGTCTAGTTTGCGAAATAGGTTTGTTTAATGTGGAATCTTAACACAAGAATTAAGAAGAATATAATACTAACTTTGCTATTGATTTCTATTAAGCTTCAATGCTTCTAATTGTTATATCTAAAACTCTATGCCGTAGGGTTCCTTTTATACACCAAGGAAACCTTAAAAGGCTATAAAAAACGTGTGAAAGGATAATGCATATCCTTTCCTAAGATATCTCCTAAGATATCTCTAAGATAACTATTATATAGTACTGCCAGACTTAACTAATACTACCAGACTTAACTGTTATACTACCAGTATTAAGTCTTTTACAATATATTTCCCAACAGATGGTAAGGCTGATGAAAGATTCTTTCTTGGGTACTTAATCAATAGTAAAACATTTAGCGTATTCAACAGTAGAACTAGGATAGTTTAAGAGAACCTGCATGTCCAGTTTAGTGAGAATACACCTAATATTGTAGGAAGTGGACCAAATTAGCTTTTTGATATTGATGCACTAACAAAGTCAATGAATTATAAGCCAGTTATTGCAGGAAATCAGTCTAATGGTAATGCAGGTACAAAAGCATGTGATGATGCAGGTAAAGCTAGAATGGAGACAGTACCTGGCAAAGATTACATTTTGCTACCATTGTGGCCTACTAATCTACTATTCTCTCAAAGTTCAAAGAGTTCTCCTGATGATGGATTCAAACCTTCAGGAGATGATGAAAAGAAGGTTACTGAAGAACCAGGAAATGAAGGTGGTGATTCAAGTAAAGAGGATGAAAGTGATGATCAAGAGAAGGATGATAATGTTAACAGCACTAACAATGTTAATACTGCTAGTGATGGAAACAACACTAACAATGTTAATGCTGTTAGTTCAACTGTTAATGCTGCTGGCATAGAAGTTAATGTTGTTGGTGCAAAAACAAGCATTGAACTTCCAGATGATCCAAATATGCCTGCTTTGGAAGATATTGTCTATTCAGATGATGATGAAGATGTTGGTGCAGAGGCTGACATGAACAATTTAGATGCATTTATGCCTGTCAGTCCTATTCCAACTACAAGAGTACATAAAGATCATCCAGTTGAACAAATTATTAGAGACTTGAATTCAGCACCTCAAACAAGAAGAATGATAAAGAATTTGGAAGAACATGGTTTGTTTAGTTCAGTTCAGCAAAGAACAAACCATAAAGACTTTCAAAATTGCTTGTTTGCTTGCTTTTTATCACAAGAAGAACCCAAAAAGGTAATTCATGCATTAAAGGATCCAAGTTGGATAGAAGCTATGCAGGATGAGCTTCTACAATTCAAATTACAAAAGGTTTGGACCTTGGTGGATTTACCAAATGGCAAAAGGGCTATTGGCACTAAATGGGTTTACAGGAACAAGAAGGATGAAAGAGGCATTATGATAAAGAACAAAGCAAGGTTGGTTGCTCAAGGGTACACACAAGAAGAAGGGATTGACTATGATGAAGTCTTTGCCCCTGTTGCCAGAATTGAAGCAATTAGGCTATTCTTAGCCTATGCCTCATTTAAAGACTTTGTGGTGTACCAGATGGATGTCAAGAGTGCTTTTCTTTATGGTAAGATTAAAGAGGAAGTCTATGTTTGTCAACCACCAGGATTTGAAGATCCAGACTTCCTTGACAGAGTATACAAAGTAGAAAAGGCACTTTATGGACTGCATCAAGCTCCTAGAGCTTGGTATGAAACCTTGTCAACTTATTTGTTAGACAATGGGTTTCAGAGAGGAAAGATAGACAAGACTTTGTTTATCAGAAGGGACAAAGGTGATATTCTGTTAGTTCAAGTGTATGTAGATGATATCATTTTTGGCTCTACAAAGAAGTCATTATGCATTGAGAAGATGATGCATAAGAAGTTTTAAATGAGTTCTATGGGTGAACTCACATTCTTCTTAGGACTGCAAGTAAAGTAGAAGGAGGATGGAATTTTTATCAGTCAAGACAAGTATGTGACTGAGATTTTAAAGAAATTTGGTTTTTTTGATGTCAAGACAGCAAGCACACCTATGAAAAACTCAAAAAGCTTTGCTCAAGAGGATGATATGATGAAGAAGTGATTGTTTATCTATATAGAGTAAATGATTGGTTCATTGATGTATCTTACTTCTTCAAGACCTGATATTATGTTTGCAGTGTGTGCCTGTGCAAGATACCAAGTCAACCCAAAAGTGTCACATCTTCATGCTGTGAAAAGAATTTTTAGGTACTTAAAAGGTCAACCAAAATTGGGCCTTTGGTATCCAAAAGATTCACCTTTTGATTTGGTAGCATAACATAATAAGTGTTATGATGAGCAAAGCTTAGTTAGGAACGTCACAATAGGAGGTTGTCAATTCCTTAGGTGTAGATTGATTTCATGGCAGTGCAAGAAGCAGACTGTGGTTGCTAATTCCACAATAGAGGCTGAATATGTAGCTGCTTCAAGTTGTTGTGGTCAAGTGCTTTGGATTCAAAATCAATTGCTTGATTATGGGTATAACTTTATGCATACAAAGATCTATATTGATAATGAGAGTACTATATGCATAGTTAAGAACCCTGTTTTTCATTCAAAAACAAAGCACATTGAGATTAGACATCACTTTATCAGAGATTCTAATGAAAAGAAGCTAATTCAAATGATCAAGATTCATACTAACAAGAATGTTGCATATTTTCTTACAAAAGCATTTGATGTAAGTAGATTTCAATATCTGATTGCTAGTATTGGAATGCTTAATCTTTAAAGTTTTGATTATGGAAAATGGTGAGGTAAACAGAATTGAGAGAGTTGGTGAGAATAAAAACAGAAAGAGAGATGTGTGATAAAAACAGACAGAGTGATTTAGTGAGTAAAAGAATTGAGAGAATTTGTGAGTTGAAAAACAGAAAGAGAGTTGTTTAAAAACAGAAAGAGAGATGTGTGATAAAAACAGACAGAGTGATTTGGTGAGTAAAAGAATTGAGAGAATTTGTGAGTTGAAAAACAAAAAGAGAGTTGTGTGAGATAAAAACAGATAGAGTGATTTGGTGAGAAAAAGAATTGAGAGAAGTGGTGAGAATAAAAACAGAAAGAGAGTTGTTTAAAAACAGAAAGAGAGAATTGTGAGTAAAAAGAATTGAGAGAAATCAAAAACAGACAGAGAGTTTTTGTGAGCTAAAATGTTAATTTGATGATGGAAAAGCTGATTAGAATGGAATTGGAGTTAATGCTGGTGATTCAAAGTTAATGCTGCTAGGCATAAACTTACTACTGCTGGGGAAAGTTAATGCTGCTAGGCATAAACTTACTACTGCTGTGGAAAGTTAATGCTGCTAGGCATAAACTTACTACTGCTGTTGAAAGTTAATGCTGCTAGGCATAACTTACAACTGCTGGTAAACTAATGCTGTTTAGGGTAGTTTCATAAATACTTCGATTAAGCATTTCATTTACTCATTTAATCGATTTCATTCAATCATATACTCTCTAATCACAAACCCTAACTCAATTTTATCATTCATCATCAAAACCCATCACAATGACGACCCTAAAGTTTGCTGATTCACATAATATGGTCGCATTTTTTACTAAATCTGCTAAAAGTGAAGGGTTTGAGCAGATAGTGGATTTTCTAAATGCAAATCCCATAAGATATGCTTTAACGATCAATCCCACTATATATGCTTCGTGCATTAAACAATTCTGGGCTACTGTCAAGATGAAAACTGTCAATGGGGAAGTTTAGTTACACGCCCTAGTGGATGGGAAGAAGATTATCATAACTGAAGTAACTATAAGAAGAGATCTTCAATTAGAAGATGTTAAAGGTATTGATTGTCTATCCAATGCTATAGTTTTTTAACAGCTTTCACTCATGGGGTATGAAAAACTTTCATAGAAGCTTACATTCTATAAAGCATTCTTCTCTCCCTAATGGAAATTCCTTATTCATACTATTTTGCAATGCCTAAGTGCTAAGACTACTGCATGGAATGAATTTAGTAGCACTATGGCTTCTGCAATTATCTGTTTAGCCACAAACCAAAAGTTCAACTTTTCCAAGTATATTTTTGAAAGTATGGTGAAGAACTTGGATAATGCTGGTAAATTCTTGATGTATCCAAGGTTTGTACAAGTCTTTTTGGATAATTAATTGGAGAGGATGTCAAGTCATAAGAGGATTTATGTTACACCCTCTCACACAAAGAAGATTTTTGCTAACATGAGAAGGCAAGGAAAAGACTTTTCTGGTAGAGTAACACCATTATTTCCAACAATGGTGGTTCAAGCTCAAGAAGAAATGGGTGAAGGTTCAGCAATGCCAACTGATCCCCATCACACACCCATCATTACTCAACCTTCATCATCTCAACCTCAAAGGAAACAAAAATCTAGGAGGTCAAAGAGAAAGGACACTGAGGTACCTCAGCCTAGTGATCCTACAAATGTAGCAGATGAGGCTGTCAATGAGGAGCCTAGTATGCAACTTAAGGAATTGATGGATTTTTGTACCAAATTGCAACAAAGAGTGCTTGACCTAGAGAACACAAAGACTGCTCAAGCTCAAGATATTACAAGTTTGAAACTGAGAGTCAAGAGGTTAGAGAAGAAAGGAGGGTTAAGAACTCATAAGCTCAGAAGATTATACAAGGTTGGTATAATTGCAAGAGTTAGATCTGCAAACGTAGTTTCCTTTGATAAAGCTAGTTTGGGTGATCATGAGGATGCATCCAAACAGGGGATGAAATTTGATGATATTGATGTTGATGAAGACATCACCCTAGAGAATGTTCATGATGCTGAAATGCTTGATATAAATGATTTACATGGTGATGAGGTGGTTGTTGAAAGTGAAGTTACTGATAAAGCTGGTGAAAAGAGAAATATTGTTGAGGAAGCAGTTGCTGTGACTGATGTTGTTATAATTCCAGTTAGTGCAGCTACAATAACTAATGTTAAACTTACTTTGGATTAAACACTGGCAGAGTTGAAGAGTGCAAGACCCAAGACAAGAGGGGTTGTTATGCAAGAGTCAAGTGAATCAACTCTAACAATATCTTTACAACTACAATCACAGGTTATGGGTCAAGGTTCAAAGGATAAGGGTAAAGCAAAGATGATAGAACCAGAGAAGCCTTTAAAGAAGAAAGACCAGATTAAGTTTGATGAAGAAGAAGCTTTAAGGCTACAAGCAAACTTTGATGAAGAAGATAAGATTGCAAGAGAGAAAGCTCAACAAGTAGAAGAAGCCAACATTGCTTGGGATGACATTCAAGAAAAGATAGATGCTGACTATCAACTGGCTGAAAGATTGCAGGCATAAGAACAATAGGAGTTGATAATTGAAGAGAAGTCTACTTTATTTGTACAACTCTTAGAGAAAAGAAAGAAGCACTTTGCTGCTAAGAGAGCAAAAGAAAAGAGGAATAGACCACCTATAAAAGCTCAACAAAGGAGTATTATGTGTACTTACCTAAAGAATATGGCAGGATGGAAGCCCAAAGACTTAAAGAACAAGTCCGTTGCCAATATTCAAGAATTATTTGACAAAGCTTTCAAGAGGGTAAACACTTTTGTTGACTTCAGAATAGAGTTGGTTGAAGGTAGTGAAGTAAGAGTAGAAGGCAGTGAGACAAGAGAAGAAAATAGTTCAAAAAGAGCAGGAGATGAGCTAGAATAAGAGAATGCAAACAAGCAGAAGATGGATGATGATCAGGAAGCAGCTAAGATGAAAGAGCTCATAAAAATTATTCCTGATGAAGAGGAAGTAGCAGTTGATGCTATACCTTTAGCTACTAAGCCTCCAAGCATTGTTGACTGAAAGGTTATTAAAGAAGGAAAGATGAGCTACTATCAAATTATAAGAGCCGATGGAAGTTCAAAGAGGTACTCAACCTTTATTCAGATGCTTAGAAGCTTTGACAGGGAAGATTTGGAAACTCTGTGGAAATTGGTTAAAGCTAAGAATGGGTATACAAGGCCAGAGGAGGGCTAAGAGAGTGTACTATGGGGTGATCAAAAGACAATGTTTGAACATCATATAGAAGATGCAGTGTGGAGGAATCTACGAGAAAGAAAAGTGTTAGTTTGGAAGCTATTTAATTCATGTGTAGTACACTTTGTGAGGTTTCAAAATCTACATGTCTTTATGTTGGTAGAGAAGAGATATCCCCTTACACCTGCTACAATCACAAATATGCTGAATAAGAATCTGCAGGCTGATCATTTCAATGAAATGTGTTATCAGCTTCTTAAGCTCATTACAAAGCAACTCAAGAATTAATGAAGTATTTGGAAGCATCCTTCTGGTGATTAATGAAGCTTTTAATAAAGAAACTTGATGAGTTTGAAGATAAATATCAAGTTTAGGGGGGATTGTTGGGATTAAAAGACTTCTTTGATGATCTTAGAGTTACTGCTGCTAAGGTATTAGTTACTGCTGCTCAGCATAAATTAGTGATGTTAGTAATCTTAATGAAAAATATGCTAAGTAGTTAGTACTGCTAGTTTCTACTACTAGTGTAAGTTACTACTGCTAGTGTATATTACTACTGATGGTTACTACTGCTAGTGTAACTTAGTACTGCTAGTATATGTTAGTACTGCTAGAGTATAGTTAGTACTGCTGGTGAAGATTGAAGAAAATATTGTAAGTAGTTACTATAGCTTGTACAATGCTGATGGTGTATAAGTTACTACTGCTTGTTAAGAGTTAATGCTGCTGGTATAAATGTTACAACTGCTGAAAGAATTAAGACTGCTAAAAGAGTTTCTACTGTCAAGGAATGGATAAAGACTGCTCAAAGAAAAGATAAATATTGCTTATGGGATATGTATGAGATATTTTTGTAAAAGATACGTATAAGTTATTTGTTTAGAAGATCATGATAACTTAGGAAAATATTGTAATCCCATTGGGACTCTTTGGTGTATAAAAGGAGGTCCTAGGGTATAGAGTTCTATGTATCAAAATGAGTCATTCATAGAATTGTCATAGCTTTAAGGTTTTGTAACCCTAATACTAGTTAGAGTATTCGTATTAATATATTGAAACTTTTGTTTGTTAATCTGTGTGTTCATTAGAATTACTGTTTCATTGAAGAATTTTTCTTATATTAAAGATTAGATTTCGCATAATCTTTAGTATTATCAAACAAAGTTTCTATCATAAGTTGTGTAGGATTTATCTTGCATAACCAAACCTTACACAAGCTAAGGAATTCAAGATCCATTGAAGTGAGATCAACACTTACCAAGCTAACCGGGTCAGCATAAGACAACCCTTATGTTGACCAGCCATGTATGGGTATAAATACCCCTCTCCACACCTTGGAGAGGGTCAGTTGTTTCATTTCATTCAATATACATTTCCTTCTTTCTCTCTCTAATGTGTTACAACCCTCCTTTCTCTCTCTAGCTTTTCTTATGTTCATTTGTTAAGTGATTTGATACATCTACAGAAAGTTCACGGTTAAAGATCTTGCAAGATTGGTGGATGAGATATGGCTTCAAACGGATCGATCGGGTGAGGAAACCATGTGGAATAACCTTTCTCCAAAGAAGGTTAACATATTTGTCTGGCGTGTTTTGAAAGGTAGGCTTCCCATTCTTAGCGAGTTAGATAAAAGAGGTATCGACTTGAATACACTTCTATGTCCTTGTTGTGATGATAATGTGGAAACAACTGATCATTCTCTGTTATTATGCAATATGGCATGGAGCGTATGGGTGAAATTTTTTAAATGGTGGAAAGGTGGGAACGTAGATGTATTTACAATAGGCGAGCTATTTAAACATAATGGTTTTAATTCACAATCAGCAGAGAGTAAAAAGTGGTGGCTAAGTGGTGGTATGGGTAATCGGTTATTTCATCTGGAAAGAACGTAATAATCGGGTATGCAATAATAAAGTGGCAAGTGAAAACAAGATAGTTCAAGATATTCAATTGAAGAGTTTCCAAGGGATCTTGAGACGGGCAAAAAAAGGGTCGTGGTGCTGGGAAAAATGGTTGCATGATCCTATCACATAAAAAATATGACAGTGAAATATTTTCCAGATTGAAGGTCTGCATTTTATGGTTTCGTTTGTGGAGTTTAAAGGCAAGACATAATCATGTTTCAGTGTTGAGCAACATCACTTAGTTCCATTTCGCGTGTTGGGTGCAACATCAGTAATCATCTTCAGTACAACTTCGGTTCAGCATCAGTTCGTGTGTTGTGTTGGTTCAGTATCATTTTTGCACTTTGTGTGGTACACTGTGATGGTCCCTTTTTAGTGTGGTCATATTGTAGTTTTATGGGTGTTACTATTGGTACCCCCTGGCCCACCATAAGGTACAAATGTTCCGTACTTTTTGTACTGTTTGTCTCCCAGTTTACTGTGCAACACAGTTTTTTTATCAGTTTATGTTTCGTATTTTTTGACAGTTTAATACTTTTAACTTGTTAAATTTTATAATTTTTGTTTCACATTATGCGTTTCACTGTTTTATGATATAAACAAAATTATAAAAATAAATAAAATAAAAAAACCAAAAAACAGGAGAGAGTACAAACAACTTTTTAGGGGAGGTTCTTTATAACCTCCCCTAGTTTTATTTGTCTTTTGTTGTAATACCATCTTGGACTCTAGTGAATGCTTATTGGTGGCATTTCATCTAGTGGGTTTTGGTCACTTGTTTGGACTTAGAGTGAGTGGTCCTAATTGGTCTTTTGTGTCTTGATAGGTTAATAATGTCCCAAGGTATGTCATTTTTGTAAGTTAATTTTTTTCCAAGGTCCTTCTTTCTTAATCATCTTGATTAGGAGAGTGGATGCCTTTTGTTTGTAAGGTTTATGGTTTGGTTTTCATTTATTGATGCTTTTCTAAAAAAATGATACTAATAGGAATATTGGTCGCGATTAAGGGGTATATAGGTGTTTAGTGGCTGTAGCTTGGAAGGAAAATGGATAAAAAGAAAGAAGAAGAATTGGTTGTAGCAAAAGTAAAATGGTAAGAAAAAAACTTGGTACCATGAGTGTATAAAATAAAATGCAACTATTTGATGTATGCAAACTTTTAGTTATTATTTAGTATTCGTGATGTTATTGGCTCAAAATTCGATTGGTTATACTTTAATTGTTTTCTGATGTACATATGTAAGTATAATGAGTATGTAGTTTTGAGCCCGTGCCTTTTCTTAACTTTTCTGATTGTTTTCTTTTGTGAATGATATTTATGAGCATTGGCAATCAAATCTATACTCTCTTATAAAAGAAGGTTTTTTTAGTCCCTAATTAATTTTTTCTAAAAATATCTTTAAACCTTATGTTGACACGTGGCCTTTTTAATTCTCTTATACCATCCTTTAAGACCGATATATAAAAGTTTGACTAAAACAAATGATCCTCCCCTTTTTTCAGTATCTTCTCCAAGCAAATCATATATTCTCTCTCATAAAAATTATTCAAACAATCAACCCTAAAATAACTATTATCGGTAATCACAAAAATCATGAAATAACAATCAGCCCTAAAATTAAACGATTCAAATCAATTGATGTTATAGTTTTTAAATAGTTTGATTTTTAGTTTAATTGTTTGATTTTTTGCCCTCAATCTTTCCATGTTATAGTTTTTGGGGTTTCACTTTTAGCAGCAACCAATTGATATATTTTATTTTGTTCGCATTTTTTGGGGGGTTATAATTAGTTTAATGGGTTATCATTAGTTATAATTAGTTTAATAGGGTTTTATTGGTTGGGGTCCGATTTGATTTGCTTCCATTGCTATTTTTAATTGAATTATTTATAGATAGTATGCTAATCAGTGAAATAATGGTTGTCAATTTACAATGATTTGATTTTAATATATGAATGCTTACACTTATTTAGGTAAAGTGCTCTTTTCTTATTAGCAGAATTTAACAATCCTTTCTATGAAATACATTATAGAGTCTGTTACTGATCCCTGAGTCTATCAAAACATCTTGAAAATACTATGGCATTCGTGACATATCACACTACATCAGGTAGCACATTTTGAGGAGTCATCCGACGATGGACAAAGTGCTTTGTGCCATAATAACAATAAGCACTTAGCCCAAGCGATGTTACCGCTAGCAAGTGATATAGCTTATGCAATGACTGTCGAAGAACTTCTTTAGTGGTATTAATCTCTACCTCTCACCTTTTTATGTCTGTAAATGTGTCACTTATGTAACTATATGCGAATATGTTGACACGATTGAGATCAAACCTTCAATTGTCAGGTCAATCGACTATGTTTTAATTGATTTTGACTTTGGCTGTAAAATGTTTCATGTCACCCTGTCCACTAGACCGAGAGTCCCTTTGAAATTGTTTTCTAACAGATGTTAAAGTGCACAAGGACTATGTTCTGATTTGTATGGAGGTTAATGAATTTGGTGCATTTCTTAATAGAAATCTTTGATCAGTTTACTTTGGTCAGCTTTTTAAGATATAATTTGTAGAGGATAGTTTTGGTTTCTGTAGTCTTAATGAAGGGAAACATGAAGTCAGGGAAGCTGCATTTTCAGTCCTGGCAGCAATAGCAAGGTATACCTCTATTTTCTTATTATAGTTATGGAGTGATAGTTTTTATTTGTCGTTGCTGCAAAATACCATTTCTAAAACTGAACATTTGTCGGGGCTTCATGATTATGCGTTACCATTGTACTTTTGGGAATACAGGAGAAACCATCTTCAAATGGTTTCTTGTGAGGTGCTTTGGAAGAACCAATGTTTTAAATTTTGTATAGTCATTAACACCTATACACAAAACTTGTGTGACATTCATCTTATTCAAAAACACCTTTATTCAGAAAACTTCAGTCACGCTCATCCAATTCGTTTGTATGGTGGAATTTAGGGAAAAACACATGAATTAGCTTTTATAATTTGTTTTGCAAATCAATTACTACTACAAGAAAAGTTTGATTCTATGTTATTGTTTTGGCTAAAGGGTTCGTTGTTATTATTATTCATCGCGTGTACACTTTTTAGTACAAAAAAATAATGTAACTTTGATATTACTCCTAAACTGTGGTGGGTCACTTAGGTTTCTAAACGACAAACAAATATGATGGAGGTAACCGGGCATCCAGATTTATCAGCTAGAAATGAAGCAACTGAAACAAAATTGCAGGATATGAAGTCCTAAATGGAAACTTTGGGAAAAGAAGTTGCATGAGCAATGGTGGAAGACAACAACAAATGACACACTATAGATACTTTTTTCTATGGTAAAGCTTCTCATTTAAATGGTTTAATTAAATCGAACAGTTCATGGTTTATTCACTATGTTGTCTAAAACACGCTTTTTTCATAGATTGAATTAGAATGAGCATCAAAAGGTTGTTTAAGTTTTTGATAGTCTGGAGAGAGAGGTATGCTTTTGTGGCATTACTCTTTAAAACGTAGTACAATATTTTTATTTTCGGATTCTAAGTCTTTTTTAATGACAGACCATATGGTATCATACCGAAGATGAATTGAAGCAGCTCTTGTACCAACTGTCAAGACACGTGTACCTCCTTTTTTATTAAGTCAATAATGCATGTACTGGTCCAATGCAAAATGGCTCAAACGATGGGGTGGGTTACATTTTAAGAGATGTAATTATACAAATCTCATTGTAACTAATTAGTAATGTCTTTTGTTTTTATGAACTAAACTCATTAATTGTATTTGCTTCATCATGTTCCATACTATGTTCTCTTATTATGCAGAGTCTGACATGGAGATCAGTTTATTGACTCGTGATTATGTTGGATCAAAAGGTATGCAGCTCTTGAATCTTGTGAATTGTAATATCATTTTAAATTTTTCGGCTTTGTTTGAATACATGAGTTCGGCAACTCAGAATCTAAGAGGTGTCAAATAATAGGGATTGTAATATACGCGGCATCAAGTCTAGCACTAAGCAATGAAAAATATAACAGGAACAGTAGATCCACAATCTTAAGTAACAGAGATAACCAAAAACCGATCTATCTACCATATAGGACACACGTCTGGAACAATCAATATTTCTCAATGCTCGAAAAATTTTGCCATACTTTATGCGTTTTATTCTCATTTTGCACATTTTATTACCAAATTGTGAAGGTTGTTGAGCCATTAAAATCCATGGTAATGGGAGCTCCCTTTGAAGATGCTCGACATCTTGCTCAGTGTTACGATAGAATGCGCCAGGAGGCCGAAGCACACATGTTTATGTGTTATTGTATTCATCCTGTACACTTTTTGGTAATGGAGGGTATTGAGAATATGATTGGTGAAGTTGCAATAGTTTTTTTGGTAAAGGGTTACCCCAGTAAAGTATATTAAAACCGAAAAAAGTTAAGAACAAATGGAATGTGGCTGAAGTACCACATTAACCTCAAGCTAAACATCTTGATAAACACCTAAAACTAGAGCTTATGACATGCCATAAACTCTTACAACTCTAGAAATAACTAATTGCAACTAGAATACATAACACAACTAAACAAGCTAACCAGCAGCAGCCGTGAAAGATGAACTTCCACCAGCTTTTGTGTTTTGAATTAAGTTAGCCGATTCATCATACACATTTTCCACATCTTCTTCATCTTCTTCTTCTTCTTCATTTAAGGCAGAAAAAGAATTAGACATGGAGAGATTATCTTTCTTAGATGAATTACCAGTCGTCTTCAACATAGGTGTCGATTGAGATGTATAACCCACATAAGTAGTTCCCTTCTTTGGTGCACTTGTAGTCGCTTTAGGCTCATATCTAACATTATGTTTAACCGAAGGACCAGTAAACTGACCGCCATTAGTAGACTTGGACTTACCTTTCCTCTTCTTCTTTTTACCCACCGTTTGGAAACCATCATTAGTCTTCTCAGCATTAGGGGTAACAACATTAGAAGTAGCAACAATAGGAGGACTCACCACTTTTTTAGGGCAATAGTCATGAACATGACCAAAAATCTTACATGTATCACATCTGGGCGGCCTCCATTCATACTCAACACGGATGGTTTCTTTGGTAAAATCATCCTCAGAAAGAGATGGAATACCAATAGTAACAACATCCACGAGATCAGCCTCTGAATTTACCTCAATTAAGCACCGAGCAAAACTACTCCTACCCCACGAATCATTACACATGGAGCTTGTGTATGAATCAAGCATAACAGGTTTACCAATGAACGTAGCAATTAGACTAATACCATCCTCTTCAAAAACTTGAATAGGAACATCATGCAATTTAACCCATATCGGAATACGAGTCAATTCTTCTTTGAGCAATCTAGTATCCATCGACCATTTCTTGAGAATGATCGGAGATTTACGAATCAACCAAGGACCACCCTCCAGAACAGCCTCTAAACCAGCCCGGGAATCAAATTTAAAGAAAAAGAAGCCTTTGGAATTCATCATAATCCTTTTCAGCCCATGTTTCGCCCAGTTGTTCCTAGCATAATATTCAACAACCGGAAACGCCATTCTCTTTCCAATAAAGTAGCCATATAGAGTGTGTTCAAAGCGAGTACTAACCTTTTCAACAACTTTACGAGGAATAGAGATGTTAACACCATCAAATACGGGATCAGCCACCAAGGTACGAAAGTTGGAATTAACATTTGGTTGATCCTTTGCACTTCCACCCGCAACTCCAGCATAGGATGTTGACTTGTTGATGTCCACAGACTGAACGATAGGGTCACTAGGTATTGTGGATTCATCAACATTAAGATTAATTGAATCATCAGCATACGAAACCTTACAAGGGATAACATCAGCATTATTACGATCAACCTTAATTGAATTACATATAGAACCTAATGCTTCCAAGGTTTCCATACGATCTTCATTAGTCAACTCAGATAATAACTCATCATGTTTACCAGCATCAATATCATTAATTAACTTTTGCAAGTCACCCACAGTAGTTAATGGAACTCCAAAAGTGGCAGCAACATCAATACTATACAGTTCTCGGGGCACGTTAATAATAGTAGACGGAGAAACCAAAGGAGAAGATGTACTCACCTTTGGACTACTTCTAAGCTGCATACCAACCCTAGCAGCACCATCTCCAAACGTAGTACCCTTATCACTTGTATTCGACATTCTTGACTGCAACAAGCAAAACGAAACCTAAAAAACCCTAAACAAAGAAAACTAAAAGATCAACACAGCAGCTATGAGATCCACGTCTATCTCATCACGAAAAACCTTTGAGGAAAGGCAATAATATAAATACACGAATGACTATTTGACTTCCATAATGAAAGTCGATAAGAATAAATGAAATATCCCTAAAGAACGAAAAAACACCAAACCCTAAATGAGAGATCGCACCCTAAATCTTTAGAGAAACATCAATCAAATAATAAACTTGTTAAATCATTATAATCATAAGATTAACAGATTAAACAAGAGTATTATATGATATTCGGATCAAAAAAGAAGAAGATTATGCGATCAGAATTGATGGAATAGAGGGAGCCATTTTTTCGCCCATAGAAGAGAGAATTTTTGGTTTTTTTAATAAGTTACGGTTTCCTCTCTCTATTATTATGAAGTTGCAATAGTTATGGATTCTAAGCGACTGCTGTTGCGTTTGATCCTAGACTGTCACGGTTTTTGTATCAATATTTAAAGAAATTCAATTAAAGAATATGGTATGAAAGGTTGAATTATTTTTATTTTCTAATTTGTTTTTATCATCTATTACTGTCATGTTAATAAGAGATAATGAAAATATTCATATACTAGTGTCATCGTTTTCAATGGTTGAAAAGATGGAAGAAGTTTGCAGCAATAGTTACATAAATTCAAAAGAAGATTTTAAATAATATCAAAAATGATAATTTATTGAAATCACATCATTATTGATGACGTATAATAGGTATACCAAGCCTCTGGGCTTGGACCACACTATCACTTGTGCTTCTAAGCCCAACTCAGCGGTCATAGGTCGAAATTAAACCCAATCCTGCATTGGTTACGGCCCGGATACGGTAAAACGGACGCGGACCTAACCATATGATACTTCCGTCCACGGAAAGCACACGCGTCCGTATACACGGTTATTACGGGACCTTGCCCGACAAGGGACCCACTCTGGGCACTACGAAATACTAGGAAACCCTAGTACTAGAACCCTATAAATAGAGACCTGGTACACAATGAACAACATGATTTTCTCACTCTATACTTTCATACTTTCTCTCTCTACATGTTTACTTACTCTTACGTCGGAGTCTAACCGTGGGGTCCGCCCCCACGGTAAGGCTAACGGTTTTTGTTTGATTGTGCAGGGAATCGTTACTTCTCTTGCTCTAATACAAAACCCAATGCTCAAATCATCCGATAGCCCAATCTAATACAGGATTTGAGCCCAGGTCTATACCCGACACCTATTTTGTATTAACAAGTGGCGCCATCCGTGGGAGCCGAACGCAACCACGTTTTCTAAAAAACTCACCATGAGCACTCATAAACAAGAAACCTCAACAATTCCCACATCCGTTGTGCGGAACACTGGGGGAAAAAGCGGTCCACAAAATCTCGAGGAACTTGCGTCCAATGAAGCTCTAAGAGAATTGTGCGACAAGAACTACCACCAACTTTTACCGCTTATTGCTGAAAAAATGAAAAAAGAAAAGAAGCAGCAAGATAAGCTCAAAGCGGTAAAGGCGCGCCTACTTTACCGCGTTGAATCTGGGAGAAATCCAATAAACCAAGAAGAGTCACGTTACTCCGAATAAAAAACGCCAACTGCCCGGACAGAGCCCGGAAGAAGGCATGGGTCCAAGCACTCCCGAAGCCCGTCACCAGTCGCCAACGTCTTCAAAAGACTCAAGGAAAACCGATCTCCTTCACCTAGGCTCCGGCCGCGGAAGGAAGGAGGTGTGTTCACTAGACTGGGAAGAAAAGAACCAAGCGCGTACACACGCTCTGATAGTCACCACCAGAGTTTCCAAGCAAAGGGAACTGAGGCACCGGTAAGAAAGCATCCTCCATGGAGAGATACAAAGAAGAAGTCCTGGACGTAGAAGGAGCGCCAGAATGCATGAAGATCTCTGAATTCTTGCATGGGATAACCCACCCAGAGTTGATTAAGCATTTATACGAAAAAATCCCAAGGTCAATGGACGAAATGTACAGGGTAACTACGTCTTTTTTACAAGGGGAAGTTACCGCATTCAGTCATGGCCGAAAGAAAGCACCCGCGCCATGGAAAAAACCAGATGGGGGAAACAAACCAAATTTCAAAAAGGGTTTAAAAAACAAGCACATGCCAGAGCGGAAGTCAGGCAGGTTCTCACTCCTTACAAAGACCCCGAAAGAAATTTTTGCTTTAGAAAAAGGAAAATTCAAGGCCCCACCACCAATGGTAACCCCTGCGAATAAAAGGGATCCAAACAAATACTGTGAATTCCATGCGGATATGAGCCACAATACGAATGAATGCATGCAGTTGAGAAAGCAGATAGATGAAATGATCAAGGCAGGTAAATTATCACAATTCATCAAAGAACTAAAACAGAACGACAAGCCAAATGCACCCAAGAAGGGGGATACGACCGGGAAGGAAAGACCACTAGCAATCCTAATGATCCAACCATGGGAAAAAGTAGCCAAGAAAAAGGTTACCCAAAGTTTCTCTCCGGAAACAACAATATCTTTCCCAACTCTAGGAGACGAGGACGGAACGGAAGGAACAATGATCATTGAGGCTGAGATAGGAGGGCACTTCGTGCACCGAATGTACGTGGACGGAGGAGCATCCACAGAGATCTTATACGAACACTGTTTCGTCAGGCTCTGGCCTGAAATAAGAAACTAAATGATTCTGCCTACCACATACCTAACTGGATTCAGTGGGGAAACCATTTGGCCGCTGGGCCAGATATCCTTGCTAGTGAAAATAGGTGATGAAGGGCATTCCACCTCTGCATGGATGAACTTCATTGTTGTTAGGTCACCATCCCAACACAATGGAATAATAAGCAGGCCGGGTATAAGAAAAATCTGTGCCATACCATCCACGGCACATGGAATGCTAAAATTCCCAGTTGAAGGAGGAACTATAACATTATGAAGCAGCAAGATCATCCCAATGGAGTGTGCAATGATCACCGGACCTAGCATACGGCCCCCAGAAGCTGGCAAAATATTTGAACAAAAGATAAGAGTGGCCATTCATCCAGAATACCCTGAGCAAACAATAGCCATAGGGTCTACCCTAACGGAAAAAGGACGCAAGGAACTATGCACTCTACTTGGACAAAACTTAGACGTCTTTTCCTGGAAGCCAGCGGATATGACGGGCATCCCACGAAGCATTGCGGAACATTGCTTGAATATCCGGGAAGGATGTCGACCAGTCAAGAAAAAGAAAAGAGGGCAAGCACCGGAAAGAAACAAAGCAATCCAAGAAAAAGTGGAAAAACTAGTGGATGCCGGGATCATGAAAGAAGTTCATTACCACAGTTGGCTATCTAA